>VMDO01011848.1:0-64850 GCA_007922755.1 Pedetes capensis | reverse complement strand
AAGATAGAAACAAAGACCACTACAGGAAAAGTTTCTATCTTAAACAGAAATGGAACCCAAGGACATATAGAAAAATACTATATAGTAAAAGATAGAGAAGACCTGGATGGGAAACTTAGATGGGAAGGGGGGGGAACATAGAGGAGGGTAAGGGGTAACCTATATGAATAATGCTTATCAAATTGCATATATGAAAATTGTCACAATGAAATGCATGTCAAAATGAATCACATTATGATGTACATTAAAAATTTCTAATAAAAAAAAGAAAAAAAACACTGCCTTTGCTGTATCCCATAGATTCTGGTGAGTTGTATTTTCATCATCATTTGATTGAAGAAAATTTTAATTTCCTTTCTGATTTCTTTGATGACATATTGATTATTCAGAAATGTGTTATTTAATCTCCATATATTTGTAACATTTCTTGTTTTTGTAGTTTTGTAGTTTTGTAATTTTGTAGTTTTTCTTGTTTTTGAGTTCTACTTTTATTCCACTGTGATCTGATAAGGTACAGGGAATGATTTCAATTTTTTTGTATTTGTTGAGGTCATTTTTGTGGACTAAAATGTGATATGTTTTGGAAAAAGTTCTGTGTGGTGCTGAGAAGAATGTGTATTCTGCCTCTGAAGGATGGAATATTCCGTAAACATCTGTTAGAGCCAGTTGATCTATAGTACTGTTTAAGTCTGTTGTTTCCCTGATTATTTTTTTGCTTTGATGACCTGTCTCTTGCAGAGAATGGGGTGTTGAGATTTCCCATAATAATTGTATCTGGGCCTATGTGTTCCTTTATTGCCTATAAGGTTTGTTTTATGAAGTAAGAGCTCCTATGTTTCGTGAATAAACATTGACTAATGTTATATCCTCCAGGTTGATTATTCCTTTAATATGCAGGCTATCTTTATCTCTTTTGATTAGTTTGGGGTTGAAGTACAGATAATCAGGGATTAGTATAGCTACCCATTTTTTTTCCCCTTGAGGTTTCCATAAGCTTGGTATATTGTTTTCCAGCCTTTAATTTTTGGATGTTTATGGTCTTTATTAATGAGATGATTCTCTTGAATCCCACAAATATCTTTGAAAAGATTTCCTGTGCCCCTAGTGTTAGTTTCAGCTCCTTCGTGAACCCTCAGTATTTGAAAGTTGTGTCTCTTCATCTTATTGTGGACCTCTTGAAAATTTTGATCACACTGCCTCATCTTTTTGTCTTTCTTGTCTGCATAGATAGCATTTGTTTGTTTCTTCTTCAGGATATCTATTTCTTTGCTGAAATTTTCTTCTACGTTAGATACTTTTTGTTCATTGTTTCAGTTGCTTTAATCTGTTTGATTGTGGTGTCTTTGAGGTCTTTCAACATATTTATAAGCAGACTTCTAAAAGGGAACTTTGTGGTTTGTTTCTAACTCTTTTTTTCCTTCCCCAGTCCAAGTGTGGCTGGTTTCAATTTGGCGTCTTTACCAGATCCCAATGCCACTTTAATCACTGAGAATTGACAATGGCTTCTCTCCATCCTTGCCCATGGCATCTTCATTTTCCACCTGGACTTACATAATTGCCCCCAACTCATTTCCTCACCTCCATTCTTGCCCTCCATAGGTCTTTCTTCTTAGGATGGCCAGAGTGATGTTTACAGAACAACAGCTGGATCATGTTCCTGTGGATCTTTAAAACCTCCTGTGAGTGGCCTCTATCTTAGAATGAAGTCCAAACTCTAAGAAGCCTGGTCTTCTAAGATCTGAGCCCTGCCTTCATGTCCAGCTTCATCTCAAGCACTCTTTTCCTCTTCCTTCTTCCCATTTATTCACCCTGCTATCTTCTCCCATCCAGACCCTTCCTCTGACCTGGTGGTCCCATTGCCAGGGGACTTTCTTCTGACCTCTTGCTTCAAACCTCAGCTTCAACATCTCTTCCACAGAGAGTGCTTTGTGACCTTCCAATCCATTTAAGTCCTTCTAGTTACAATATCTTATCTTTCCTTCATAGCACTTAATAAAATTATAATTATACATTTTAAATATCTCAATTTGTTTAATGTCTTCTCTGCAGCTAGACTTCCACCTCCATAGGGTTTGGCTTACTACCACATTTTCCAGGGCTTGGCAGGGTACTTGATACACAGGAATTGCTCAGTTAGTATTTCTTGAATAAATGAATGGCAAGGGGACCAGAATATTATCTCTGTGGATCAATAATCATTTCTGATAAAAATTTATCTGGGCAGTCAAATTATATTCAAGAGGTGGTACTAGCACGAAATCAGACCCAGGGGGCTGATTGGTGACTTTGATGTCTGGTGTCTTAGATTTATGAGATCTTGATGCATCCTCTCTCTGCCTGCTTTAAGGAATAATCTGCCAAAGGGCCTGCTCACTAAATCCTTTGCATTTGCTTTCCTAGGCATCATGGTTACTCTTTCACTGATGTTCTTTTACTATTTGTAAAATGGCCATGATGCAAATACAACTGTAGACTTTTGAAATTATGCCTGGAATTTGGGTGTACAGAAACTTCCTAGTGATTTATTTTTAGATTGTGGCTTTAAGGTGGCTACCTTTCCTTCTCTCCTTCCTTCCTTCCTTCCTTCCTTCCTTCCTTCCTTCCTTCCTTCCCTTTTCTTCCTCCCTTCCTTCCTTCCTATCTTTCTTTTCTTTCTTTTCCTTTCCTTTCCTTTTCTTTTCTTTTCTTTTCTTTCTCTCCTTTGAGATAAGGTCTCATATATTGCCCAGGCTGCCCTCAAACTCGAAATCCTCCTGCCTCAGTTTCCTGAGTGCTGGAGTTAGAGGTCTGTACCACCACACCCAAGTTGGTGGATACTGATGACCTATTTTTAGTTATTGAAAATATTTCCCATAATTTCATTTTTAGTCTTATCTTCAAATTTTGAAACTATCTTGTCTTATGGGTACCTTGGTATCATATAGGTCAATGAGACAGTGGTATAAGACTTGGAAATATTTGCTGATTCTGGCTTTCTGATGTAAATTTCTAATTTCTGTAATCTATTCATGGTTTCAGTCAAGGTTGTTGTTCTTAGGTGCTGTCAAGTGGGTCCAATTCATAGTGACCCTATGTACAACAGAATGAACAATACCTTACACTGTGCCATGCTAGGCACTGTTGTCAGTGCTTCTGTGGTATTCATAGGGCTTTTCAATGGCTGACTGTTTTGGGAGTGGGCTGCTGGGTCCTTCTCCCAACCTTATAGCACCTGCTATTCCCAGGTAGTCTCCCATCCACGGGCTAACAAAGCCTGACCCTGTTTAGCTTCTGAGATCTGATGTGATTAGAAGTCAGGGTGGTGTGGTATGGCTGCAGGTTCAATCAAGGTAGATAGTGTTAGTTCATGACAATAAAGCATAACAAACTTTGAATAAAAAAGCTATATAGAAGCATTGTCATGTTTTTGCTAATTTTTCTACTTTTCTGCTAATTTTATTTTGTTATACAAATAGCTTATAGCAAAAATCTAACTCTAGTGGAAATAGAAATTAGCTGGTCATTCTGGCATATATCAAAATAGAGAACTTATAATATGTGTTTGCTTAAAGTCAGTTCTCCTTCAGGAAGTCATTTGAATACTGTTAGGGTGGAGAATATGGAAAAAATCAAGAAGAATACAAACAAGAAAATTATAATTAAAGAAAATATGAGAAACTTTATTTCCATAATCTTAAAAATATTTTTTTACAAGAGGTATGTCCATTAAGCCTGCCTGACCACTGTCAGTAGTGGATGCTCTGTGTTTAAATGCAGTATACTGCATTTCTTACTATTTGAATCATGGGATGCAGAGGGGCAGAATTTATACAACCTTATGAAACCTGCCAGATTAATGCAGAATTTAAACCAAGATATTTCAATGACCCAATTTGTTCAGACTGCTTGAGGATAAAAAGTGATTTCATAGGATTTATTACTATTAATCACTATAGCCCCTAGCATTTAGTACATGGTGGGCAGGTATTTCATGATTATACTAATAACAAAACAAAACAATAGACATGTTCTTAATATTCAAATTATAATTACAGACAATATAACATTTTAACTTAGAATAAAAAGGCAAAGTTAGCATATTATATACTATTATATTTACTGTAGCTGGGTGCAGTGGAGCACACCTGTAATCCTAGCAACTTGGGAGGCTGAGGCAGGAGGATTTTGAGTTTGAGGCCAGAGAAAACCTATAAAACTTAGTGAGACCCTTTCTCAAGGAAAAAACAAGTAAAAATATATAATTAATGTATTACTTGAAGACACAATAATCTTACTTCATTTAGCAACTATTCATTCTGTTTACAATAAATAATTTGCTAACAGATTCGGAATGAACTTGGCTGAGCCAAAAAGAAAGGCATTGACTCCTGGTGGCTAGGAAGAGGAGCGCATAAGCTATATTTTAAGATACTTTGAAAAAAGTCCATTTAGAAAAATGCCAAGACTCAGGTTTATTATTATTCTCCTGGGGCACACACTTTGAAATGATATTTTCACACAAGGTAGAATCTGAAATTTGAATCCTGTCAGAGCCACAAAATACTGAAAGTCTAGATCTCACAGGGAATAACATTTAAATATTAAATGTCTATGTCCAAGGCAGAGACGACAAGAATAAAAATGACCCTATTTCAAGTGAATCTTTGTCCTCTTTGTTTTTTAAACAGGGCTAAATTACCATTTTTGTTCAGCTTGGCCTGAAAGAATAGAAAATAAATAAGATTAGAAGCAAAGAGTCTGAAGCTATAATGTTCACATAGTTAAAATGATTCCCTGTTTCACTGAAGGCCTTCTTAAGCTTAGAGTTGTTATTTATAGGCTGTGGGATGAAAGTAACTAGGCCACCAGTCAAGCTAGATGATTAGTGCAGTGGAATAAACCTTAAAGAGTAGATTGACTAAGTGTTTTATTTTTTAAAAAATTGTTTTGGGCACAACTGCTTGGTCCTTCCCTTGATTTGCATGTGTGTGACTCATCCAGGTCAGTCACTGGGTCACTTGAAGAGTGCCAACCCTATGGGGCTACTTCTTCCTCATATGGTTAAATGAGAATAGCCAGAGTCCCCACATCCCATCTTTTAGAATAGTTGAGAATCCCACAATTAATAGCCTCTTTTCCTTACCTAAATTCTAAGTTAGAGGAGAAAAAATTGCAAGCAATTGTGTGTCATTGTACATTTAAGTGATTGCAGACAGAGGTCAAAATGTCACCCAGAAAAAGAGAGGGCACTGTGGCAGGTTCAGGTTGCTGTGCAAAGTGCTTGACCATGGGACCTAGTAGATCTGATGGTGCTTGTGGTGTTTGTGTAGACTGGGAAGTAGGTGGAGACTTCTGCAGGTTAATTACAGTGCATAGCTTCAGAGTTTTGGAGCAAATCTTTGCCACCCTTTGTGGATGACTGTTCTTTGAGAAACAGCTTAGGGCTTGCTACTGGACTTTATTAGAGACTCAACACTTGACTCTGGGCCACAAAATAAACATGAAGGGCCAATTATAAACTGAACATTATCCTGGCATCCCAAACCATAAAATTGGGCAGGCAATACAGCATGGTCAGCCCTTGAAGGCACAAGTGAGTTGCATGAGCCTCTTGCCAGGTGTCGATGGTCAACTCCTGTTGTCTTATCTCTTCTCTCTCAAACCCCAGTATATGGTCCCATAAAAGGATTCTCTATGACTAACATTGATTGAGGAAGAGAAAAAAATTCAGGTTTGGTCTGTAGACCTATGTGATATGTTGGCACATTCCTGAAATGGCCTGCTTGGCATTGCTGCCCTACTCTGGTTGGGCTCTGAAGTATAGAGGGGAAGGGAAATCTTATCACTGGATAGTTCTTCAAGCAGTGTGCCTAGTCATTTATTTTTCCTTGAAGAAGAGATAGTCTGAGGTATATCTTCATAATGATCCAGAGACAATGGCTTATGATTGGATGATGGTCAGTATTGTGGACTGAATGTTTTTATCCCCCTAAGAAGGAACTTGGGCTGGGATTTAGCTCAGTTGGTAGAACACTGCTCTGCAATCTCTGAGGTCCCAAGTTCAATTTCCAGCCCTGCAAAATTGGGAGAAGGACCTGGCAATCCACTCCCAAGGCAATCCTGAAATAGTCAGCCATTGAAAACCCTATGAAGGTCGCTATGAGTTGGATACTGACTTGACGGCATCTAACAACAACAAGAAGGAACTTGGCTGGAAAATTAGTGACAAGGAGGTATGGGGCTAGATCTTTATGGTCACAGAGAGTTTGTCTCTGTAATATTTGTCCTATGTGACTGTCCCTTAAAGATCAACCACAGTACACGAGGACCTTAATGAACAGATGGACAAGATGCCTTTCTTTGTGGACATTGGTCAGGCTCTTTCCAGGGCCATCCCACCCATGTTAATAGACTCATCAACAAAGTGACCATGGTGGCAGGGTTGGAGATTACTTGTGATCTCTGCAGCGTGGACTTCCACTCACAAAAGCTGATATGTCTACTGCTGAGCACTGCACATGCCTACAGCTGAGAGCCTGAAGTGGCTCTCTTCCCCAGGAGGAGGAGCTTCCTGGCAGCGTGTGGACCACATCCCTCTTGGGAGAGGCAGTGCTTTGTTCCCACTGGAAGAGACATTTACTGTAGATATGGATTTGTTTTCCTTGCCTGGAGTGCTTTTGCCCAAACAACCATCTGTTAACTTATGTAGTATGATCACATCAGGGTAGGGCCCCAACATTGCTTCTGACCAAAGAGCTCATTTAATAGCCATTGAAGTGTAACGGTCTAGATTATTCATGTAATACTGCTGAGAATGTAAAAAGATAGATCACTATGGAAAAAAGTTTGGAATTAAATCAAAATTGGGATGCATGTATATAGATATATATTCCCACAAAAAGACATACAAGTAGAAGGGGGGCCATCGGTGGGGGGGACGGGAGATGGGGGAGGAGGGGCACAGAGGGTAAAGGGGAAGTTATGCAAGCAATGTACAATGAAATGCATATATGGCAATGTCACAATGAAATACATGTCAGAATGAAACACATTAAGTTGTACATTACAAATTTCCAATTAAAAAAATAGCCACTGAAGTGTGGCAGGGGACTCATGCCATGGTATTCACTGATCTTAACCATGTTCTCCATCACCCTGAAGTAGCTGGCCTGATAGAATTTTGAAGATCTTGTTTCCATGCCCGCTGGGTAGCACTGTCTCGCAACATTGGTAAAGTCTGCTAGGATGTGGCATGTACTCTAAATCCGTGACTAATATATGGTGCTATATTTCATACAAGTAGGATCCACAGATCCAGGAAAATCCTGGGAAATGGGAGTGAGTCTTCTCATTTATTCCCATAGCGGGACACTGCATGTGGAAGTTTCCTGTGGGGTGCCAGACACGCTTTCAGTTCACATGCACTGTCACTGATTTGCTGCTCACGTTGTTGGCACAAGGCAGCAGCCCAGCCCACAGCTCCTCCAGCTCCTGCGGGGTCACCTTTCTCAGCTTCTGCAAATCCTGAGCTAGGGGTGTGGGGCGGCTGTCGTGGAGAGTGCCAGCTACTGCAGCAGGTCACCTGTGTTGTCAGGTTGGTGGTTGAGAGAGAGAGGAGGGCTCTAGCTGGTCCTTGTGAATTCTAGTTTGTCCTTCTGCCTTTGTCACGGTCAGCTTTTCTCACCAACTCCTGGAGCTAAGAGCTCTACAGAGACTTCTGGCCCACAGCAGAGAAGAAGGCAACAGCCTTCCACGGAGTTCCTCAATGGCTCCTACCATGGTATAGGCAGGGCCCCCAGCCTTCAGGGCCAACCACCAGTACGTGGCCTGTTAGGAACTGGGCCACACAGCAGGAAGTGAGGGTGGGCAAAGCTTCACCAGCTGCTCCCCATCTCTCAAATCACATGTCTTCCCCCCAGACTCCCTTATTCCCACTTGACTTCCCATATTGTGGTTGCATTTTTCTGGAAAAGTCTAAATGATGCAGCATCCCTCCACTATCTCTGAAGATTCTCAGAGGAGATCTTGGTCCTCTTGGTCATTTTTTGGTCTAATTTCTTGGCTCTCAGAATCTCCAAATTTCACCGTCATCTTGACTCCTGTGTCTGTTCCCTTTTCTATATTCAAAGATTTCATGATGAACCTGGGAACCGATTACTTAAAATTGAATATTAATTGCCTCTGGAAAAGTCTAGCTTCCTGCCAACTGCCAGTTTTCTTTCTCCTCTTCTTACCTCTTTGACCCCCTAATCTGTACATTCCTTGTCTCCATCTTCCTGGCACCTCTAAATTCCTCTCATTAAAAAAAAAGTAGAACAATTCAGTTCTCTCATTGCCTTATCCTTGATCAGGCTAACCTGTGCCTTCCCTTTTATAACCAAAGAGACCATCAAATAAAAGACAATTTTTTCCTTAAAAGGAAGTTTGCTGCCAGTTGTAAAATACAGGGTCCTCCCTCCCCATGTCTTGAACCATCTCCCATTAGTTCTCCATGGAAAGAAAGGAGCCCCATATTCTCTGCTGTCTTGCTGCAGATTTGCTCAAAGTCAATTTCCTGAAATCAAAATCTTAAAGATGAGCAAACATGGTTGTATGAGGAGATGTAGGACCTGTAAGAAACAGCTTTAGGAAGATCTTGCATTCCAGGCACTTTGTCACAGCTGTGAGCTGCAGCATTTCCCCTGGTGAGCTGTTTATGGTGCACTTGCAAATACTTGCAAGCTATACTTCCAGAAGCTTTCATTTAGAAAGCTGATATTTCACTTCTTTAAGGGTATAAAAGGAAACTCCAGGCAATGCTTGGTATGTGCAAGTGTGGGCGAATTTTAACACATCATTCTCCCTTTTAAAGATGTGTATATTTGCCAGTTTTAATGATACAGTTTAAGGAAGCAATAGAAGCATAGCAGGATGGGCATTTTGATTCAGAGAAGGGGAGAAACTATACAAGCAAATGGAGGAAGGTGGGAGAATTTTTTTCTTTATAAATGTTGGTGGGGTGCAGAGTAATAGGACTTTTGCTATTTCCATCATGCAACCATCACATAACTTTTGGTTATGCTTTTGTGAACTTACATATTTTATAGGATCATTTGATTAATATATGATAAAAATCATATGCATTCATGAGTTATATTCTCATTGAGTTTTTTTCTTTCCCCTATTTTCCCCATGTATTCATATAGTTACATCATATATTTTGAGATTTTCCTCAGTGGGAGAATTTTTTAAAAATATATATTTTTTGTCAAGACCTGAGTACAAGTACTTTAACAAAAGAATGGCTAGTTGTAGCCTCGTTGAGTCTGTTACGCTATCAAGAATCTTCATATGGTCATGCAGATTTCCAGGATATTTGAAAAAGGACTCTCCAAATTGAGAAACTGAGAGTGTCTCATTGTTGCTTTGCTATTTTTGTGTCACTAGTCCAGAGCCCCATAATGAAGGTTTGATTTTTTTTAATCTAACAAATTAATATGAAAAGGGAGGGAGAAAATCAATTCTTTTTGATTGGAAAGATTCTAATCACAAGTTTCTATGCTGGCAGGGCACGAATGTCTTGTCTACACTCTTTCCCTATGTGGAAGGGTAAGAAGGGAAGTTTTGAGGGAGAGAAAGATGTGGGAAATGCCCTCTGTGGCAGCTGAACGAGAGATGGAGGGAGAAGCCTTGTGGATTTGGTACCAGCGCTTTGACATCCAGTAGACCTGATACTTCCTGTTGGTACAGATAGAGCATCAGGAGTCAACGTATGATCAAACCATGATCAGATTCTACGTTTGAAGTTCCTTTCTTTGGAAGTTGCTTTAGTTGTGGTTTCTTAATCATTTTAGAATCATTTGGAGCCCTTCGAGATTCTAAACAGATTATAGACTTTTCCAGAGCAAAATATACAGAAGTATATAGACATAACAATTTTCTAATAGTATTAGAAGATTTGTAGGATTCATGTAACCTGTCCAAGGAGTTTAGGTTCTGATCCCTGTTCTCAATCATCTTTTGGAGAATTGTAAGGACCTTTTTCATTTTTAAATATTGAGGTTCCTTTTCAGGGCTAAGCCTAGGTGTCACTCAACCTCTGGGACTTAGTAGAGGACCATCCAAGGCTGAATGAATTCTAGAGTAGGGGCAGGCACAGAGAAGCCACATTTGTGTCTTATTTGGTGCCATATTCCAGATATGCTGAGGGTACTCATGAAGTTATTGCTGAAAACTTTTGATTTAGATGATAATCCTGTAGGAATGTGAGGTGAGGCGTCAGAGAGGGCTTTGGTATGCTCACTGAGCAGGCGGGATATATGGAGAGCACTGACAGTGGGTAGGCTATGTGGCTGGGTCTTTGCCGCTCAGAGACCTTGGGCTAACCAATAAACGAGTGACTCCTGGCCTGCCTTTAGACTTGCTGACCATGAGAAGAAACCTGGGTTTGCATGAAAAATTTGAACTATGGGTAAGGCTGTCAGAGGAGCAAGAAGCCTGGGGAGGGGTTGGTATCATTGTCATCCAAGGACTGAGGAAGAAAGACTAGTCCTTGGACAGGGGAGTTGTGAGCACTCCCTAACTGAGCTAAGTGCCCCCAAGGGGTTCTTACTCAGGAAGGGATGAAGCTAGGAGTAAATTGGAAGGGAGGGGTTTTCTAATTAAGTAATTAATTAATTATTTTTTAAAGAGATAAGGGTTTCATTATATTTTCCAGAGTGGCCTGGAACCCCTGGGCTCAAACAATCCTCTTCCTCAGCTTGCATGGAGGATTGTGGCCTGTATCAAGTCTAGAGGTGTGCAGTGATGGGAACATATCTACCCCAAAGGGGAGATTTGAGCCAGGGCATGTTAGGCTATTGCCATATCATCAGTTAGTCACCCTACCACAGAGAGGAGCCTGTGAGTGTGGAAAGTTCCTCCTTTATCCTTTGGCACAGCTCTCTCTCCAGTGAGCAGCAGGAGGGTGTTTGCTCCAGGTAGCTTGTCTACTGACATCTATAAGCACTGAGCCCAGTAGGTGTGATTACCCAACCTATAGAATTCTTGGTATAGGAAGATGATTGCTGCTGTTTCCTCATGTAGGAGATTGTCTGGACACAGGATTTGTGGGACTGTGAGCAATGTCACAGAGCTGGGCAAGGGCATGGGTGGGAAGGGCAAGGGAGGCGCCTACTGCTGGCACAAAGGTTCATGTAGGGATTGGTTATAGAGACCCCAGGCAGAGATATCTGGACCTGAGGGCCTGGGATAGAGACCCTTGACATCCATAAAGATGTGACTCCAAGTCTTTGTAAGTCCCACAAATTACAAGGGCCACAATGTTCTATGATTCTTCAACCCTAAACAATTTCTAGTATATGTTCTGAAGTTACCACCTTCCTAGAACTCTTCTTCTGTGCATTCTCTGACTATAGGGACTTCTTTCTTTTGTTGTTGTGTTAGGTACTGTCTGAGTTGGTATCCAACTCATAACGACCTTACATACAACAGGCGAAACAGGACTGTCAGTGCTTCTCTGCTATTCATAGGGTTTTCAATGGCTGATTGTTTCTTCTGGGGAGTGAGTTGTGGGTCTGTCTCCCAAGCCTACAGCACCTGGTCTTCCCAAGAGGTCTCCCATCCAAGTACTAACCAGGTCCGACCCTGCTTAGCTTCTGATATCTGATGGGATTGAACGCCACAGCGGTATGGCTACAGGCAGCTTTCCTTCAGAAATGAGCTTTTTAAAAACAAAAACAAAAACCATTGTTCAAATGTCAATGAAGCAGCACTGAGAGTAGATCTGGGCAGTCAGCTGGGTTCATTCACCAGGTGAAGAATTCAGTCCTGCACAGTCACTTTGCAGTGTGTGTAGTTCAAATTTGTGTCTGAGCAACATGACAATCCACTACATGTCATTGGCCTTTATAAATGATAACACTCAACTGGGTTGACTTTTGAGCTTATTCAGAGCTGTTCTGCTAATTCCAGCTCCTAGCTGGTCTATCACTTACACCTAACCAAAGATGGCCAAAGCAAAGCTCTTGATTTCTCCCCAGACATGCCTCTCCACAGCTTCACATCACAGTAAATGCCACCATTGCTCCCTGCTCAGGAAGAATACTTTGGCATATTGTCATTGCTTCCCTTCATACCCTCTCATCTAGTGTAGGAACTGCCAGGACTATATTTAAAACACATCCTGAATGTAAGTACTTCTCCCCATTTTGACTTCTTTCACGCTGGTCCAAACCTGTACCATCTCCCCTCTAGGTTGATTTTCCCATGGCCTGGATCTGAGCACTTCTCCCCAACCCCCACAGTCTATTTATACACTGAAGTCAGGAGGTAAATTGAAAATGCAAATTTGATAGCTGGGCGCTGTGGCACATGCCTGTAATCCCAGCGGCTGGGGAGGCAGAGGCAAGGAGGATCGCAAGGTCGAGACCAGAGGCAGTCTGTGTAATTTAGCGAGACCTTGTCTCAAAAAGTAAAAAAAAATGGGCTGGTGGCACAGCTCAGTGGTTCAGCACTTGCAGAGCATGCAGGCTCGAGGCCCTGGGTTCAACCCCCAGTACCACACACACACACACACAAAAAAGCAAATTTGATCTTGTCACTTACATGTTTTTCTTATTATTTACTTCCCCTACTAAATGTAAACTCTACATATTGAGCAATTAGCACAATTCCTGGCACATAGCAGATATGTAATACATACTTATCAAACAAAAAAAGGAAGAGATGAATCAGGTAGGATGTCCTTATGCTCAGAGCATCACATATCCTATGTTCAGAGTCTTTCTTTTTAAGTTGCATGGTGGGTAAGTGCGCTATACCTTTCCTGCCTGTGGAAGAGAATTCTGCAGTTTTTTTGCTTTGTTTCCTGTCTCTTAACAAAGAAGGATCTCTGCCTCCAAGAGAGGGAAGTGGATTAGGTAATGGGGGAAAGAGTGAGCGAAAGAAGTGGAAGACAGCAAAATTGCAGGAGCAGGGAGTTAAGGAGAGCCTGGGGTGAGACACTCTGGAGAACAGACACCAGCCTGGATGCTTTTCAAATGTTTATTCAGGATTGATTCACCAAACTGAAGTTACCTGCTCAAACAGTCCAGACATTTTTAAGGCTAAAGTCCTTTTAAGAGATGTTATGCCATTTAGCCTCCTTTACTTTCTACTCTGGGCTGGGATTTAGCTCAGTTAGTAAAGCGCCACTCTGCAGTCTCTGAGGTCCAGAGTTCAATTCCCAGCACCACAAAAATGGGAGAAGGACATGGCAATCCACACCTGACACAATTCCGAAACAATCAGCCATTGAAAACATTGTAAGGGTCACTATGAATTGGACATGACTGGATGACACCTAACAACAACTTTCTACTCCACCTGCGGCCGTACCACTGTGGCATCTGATCTTGGAAGCTAAGCAGGATTGAGCCTGGCTAGTACTTGGATGGGAGAACGCCTGGGAATACCAGGTGCTGTAGGCTTGGGAGATGGACTCGGCAACCCACTCCCAAAATACAACCAGCCATTGAAAACCCTATGAAGAGCAGAGAAGCACTGACAATAGTGTTTTGACTGTTGTGCACATAGGGTCGCTATGAGTCAGATACCAACTTGATGGTACCTAACAACAACTTTCTACTTCAAGACATAAGGGGCCCATATGTTGTCATTTTGTAGCTGAGAAAACATCAATTTGGAGAATGGTTGTTGATGCACAAGTTGGTAAATGCCTTTTTTGTCCAACTGCAAACCATGTGTTTTCTCTTACACAGCACTGTGACTCTGCATTGAGAACCATAGAAAATGTGACACTGTTGGCCTTTGACTCAGGTCTATGAGCCCTGGGACTCTGGTGGGGACTGCGGCAGTGAGCTGCAGATCCATGCTTCAGGGATGAACCAAGAGGTGCGAAGCCCTTCCTCTGCACAGCTCAGGAGCTGCTGGACACTTCCCCGACCACACTTCTCTAATTGGCTTTTAGCTGACTTTCATGTTCTTGAGGTTAACCTTGTCAGGCTTGATGATCAACAAGGTTACAATGAGTATTCACAGAAATTGGTGCAGAAGTTAATGTTCACATCCGCATGAAATGTAGGCAGAAATGAAGACAGTGACAATTACCAATCCTGACAGAAGGGACAGAAGCCTAAACTCTATAAGGAAATATTTGTAGCCCTCATCAGTGTGGTGCTGCATATTGCAGATAATATACACATTTTAAAATCACAGGATCTAAGCATTATGGAAATGACAATGACAACCTAAGGAGAGCTGTTCTCACCATGAGAAAGCTGCTTCGAAACAGGCACTGCTTTTGAGCATCATTAGGAAGTCCTCAAGTCCTTGGATTAGGCAATTTCTCCTCTAAGTTTATGCGATACAGATTTAAAATTCTTCACAGGTCTTCTTAGTTTCTGGATATTTATAGCCAATTATTCATTAAGTGGGAAAAATGAAAGGAGAAAAGACAATTTAGTTCCTGGTTTTTACAAATGCTGCTTATTTTTTCTATATTTTCTGAAAAATAATGATATGGAACACACTCAGACAATCCAGGAGGTGATCTCTGTTAAAGGCACAGAGAAGAACCATTAAGCTCACAGTATTCAAAGTGAAAAAATATCCCCTTAATGAATATTCAAAATGTGTCTGCTAGAAAATTCCAGTTTTCTCATTTTGATTGGTTTTGGAGGCTATACATGATGATGGGCGACTAGGTTATCTGCTTCTCTGTGCTTTGCTTGTGTGGCTGCATTATCAGTGCAACCCTAGAAACCCCCAGGACCAGATGAATCCTTCTTAGAGCCTCTCTAAGCCCTCTTCTAATTTGAATTGAGTTTTCACAAGATAGGTAATCTCTACCTTTTCCTTATCTTTTGCCTAGAAACATGCTAACCACCTGAATATGGGTATCCTCTTAAATTTCCTAAGCTGGAAATCTAATTATCAATGGGATGGTATTAGGCTGGGCCTTTGGAAGGTGATTTGATCATAAGGGTGGAGCGTCCATGAATGGGATTAGTGCCTTTATAAAAGAGACCTCAGAGAGCTACCTGGTACCTTTCTACCCTCTGAGGATACAGATGGTCCTCACCAGACTCTGAATCAGCCAGTGCTTTGAATGTGGATTTCCCAGCCTTCAGAACTATAAGAAACAAATTTATGTTGTTTATAAGCTCCTCAGTTTATGGTATTTTGTTATAGCAGCCTAAACACACTAAGACAGGGGGAGGCCATTACCGAAATTAGAAGAAATAATGTATATTCAAAAAGAAATTAGTTTAAAATGCCACATATTTATTCACAAGGAGAAAAGACTTTTCTCTTAGGTAGTTATTAGGGCCAAAAGTAATAGTTTATTTATCATATTTATGCTTTTTCATTTAATGTTAATAGCAACTGTATATATTATCTCTATTTTATAGATAAAGAAACAGGCTTGGAGGGATGTAGGTCACTTGTTCATGACTACACACTAGTGAACAGTGAAGAGAGAAATCAGACCTGGTTCTTCTGGGGTGCAATCATTAACTTTTTTTTTTTATTCGTGTTCCTTTGGTTTAAGCAGGGTCATGTTACTGAAGTGCTTAAGTATTATCTTATTTCATCATTATTATGCTTTATGAAAAGGGTAAAAAGGATTTAGTCTTATAGTTCTGATGTTGAGAGGTATTTCCATCAGAAATTAAGAAGCCAAAGGCCGATTGTGTTGGTGCATGCCTGTAATCCCTGCACTTGCACTCAGGAGGCAGAGTCAGGAGGAAACCCACAAGTTCTAGGCCAGCCTGGGCTACATAGTGGGCTCTACACCAGCCAGGGCTACAGAATGAGACCATGTCTCAAAATATATCAAGGAAAAAAAAAAAAAAAACCAAGAAGTCTGCAAGTAAGACTCTGAGCTTTTTTTAAATTTTAATTTAAATTTAATTTAATTTTTTTGCGGTACTGGGGGTTGAACCCAGGGCCTCGTGTTTGCATACTTTGCAAATGCTATACCACTGAGCTGCACCCTCAAGACTGCCTCTGGTCTCTAACTTGTGTTCCTCCTGTCTCCACCTCCCAAATCGCTGGGATTACAGGCGTGCACCACCATGTTTAGCAACTCTGAGCTTTGACCATTAATAAGGGTTGGACAACAAAGCCCCGTCTGGTCAAAGTTTAGTGAGGAAAAAAGTAAGCATTGTGTATCAGTTAGGAAGATATTTGGTTGCAAGTAGCAACAACAACAACAACAACACCAACACCAACAACAACACCAACAACAAATAAAAAAATCTGGCAACAATGACTTAACCAAACAGAGGTTTAGTTTTTTCCTCATAATGAGAAGTTCAGAGGTGGGCAGTCTACAGCCGGGGAAACAGCCCCACAATGCACCAGAGTCCCTGCCCCTTCTGTCTCACATTCTGCAATCCTAAGCATGAGGCTTTTGTCTTTAGGTCTGCTGCCCTTTTTAATGTTTTGGTAGTACTGTAGATTACTATAGGATTAATATAGCTATGGAGCTGAATTATGAGCAGGAAGACTATAATTACCCAATACTCCTCTTAGGAAAATCATGACACAGTCCCATGGCTTGCAGAATGCTTATCTTGAGGTTTTTGTCTGCCCTTTTCCTCTGTGTCTCCTGTGAAGAACATTAAGCCTCTGCAGCACTCCTAGCCAGCCACTGGCAGTCCACCTATGGACACAGAATGGTGAGGGTGCCTGGGGTCTTAGTCTGTGACTCTGTTTTCTTTAGCCCCTTTTCAGGTGATCAGGATTCCATAGAAGTATATTGAAGGCCAATGCCATAGGAAATGTTTTCCCTAGCAAGGGAGCTGGGGACATGGGGATACAGCCCACTGCCTGGCTGGCTGGGGCTTGTCCTATGAGGACTGTGTGGGAGCATCAAGCTGCAGGCTGGGCCCAAAGATAATCAGCAGCACCACACTGCAGGAGAAGCCAGGAAGGAGGTCTGAGGCACAGAAGACAAAGTCAAGGGCAGAGTCCTATTGTTATATGTACTAATCCAAAAGAAGAAGCATAGAAGACCCATTTTGTAGAAGCCAAAGTTGAGGGAAATCAGAATCATTAAGGGCTGTGGTGAGGGATGGGTGCTAGGCTCTAGAGGGCATAGTTCTGAGCCATAGTCAGGTGGCTTGAAATCAGCTTGACATGGTCAGCAAAGCCTCATACTTGGACTCTCGCGAAGGGGATGTTGGAAGTTCTACCATTACCAGGAAACTGCTTTTTAACCTACTTGATACTAGTTGTGGCCCGATCTCTCTATCCCCACTCTTTCCCATTGTTCCAAAAGGAAATATTTCCTAGCTTGCAGCTTCTAGAACAGATGTTATGAGTCCAAATGAGATTATGCAGTTCTTGGAATTCCACTGAGGAAAGTAAATTTAATATATTGTTATTCATGATATGTCTGGTAGAGCTGAAAACTCTAGCTATTACCCAACTATGCAAACCATAAAATTAGACCTCCTATACTGTGCACAGGAGTTCTCTTTCTTACATCAGAAACCACAAACCAATTTTGCCTTACAAAAATGTGCTCTTATCCAAAATTTTTAATGCACATTGTAAAAACTGGCTCAGTTTTACTATGAAGTCACATCTGAGAAAAGTGACTTAATCAGGAAAAATTTTTACATATAGGACCATATATGTTTTATGTGCTTACCAGCAGCTAATTATGAAGATCACCAATGCAAATGATCTATCAACTACCTTTCTTTCTTCCTTTCTTCCTCCCTCCCTCCTTCCCTCCCTCCCTTCCTTCCTTCCTTCCTTCTTTCCTTCCTTTTGCAGTACTGGAGGTTGAACCCAGGGCCTCAGGCTTGCATGCTTTGCAAGTGCTGTACCACTCAGTTGCACCCTCAGCTCATTGTTTTACTTTCTGAGACAGGGTCTCAATAAATTACTCAGACTGCCTCTGGTCTAGAACTTGCGATCCTCCTGCCTCTGCCTCCTGAATCACTGGGATTACAGGCATACACCCGGAAATTATTTCTTAATTGAATTAGTGAGTAAAAATGAAAGTTGTAGCCAGGCACTGTAGGCAGTATCTGATTCTTTTTGATTATGCTTTAATTTTTGATCAGTTGTAATTTTTTCTTTGCAAATGCATTATGGGTAATTTATGTTGTTTTGACAGATCATTTCTTTGATATAATTTGCAATTCTGCTCCCCAGAATTGTAATATAGTACAGTTTAGATAAACGGCATGGAAGTATAGAGGTTGTCTATGTAAGATAATTCATATTTCAAAATATAGACTTCAGTAAAATGAAAAAATATATTGCTATTAATCACACTTTTTACATTACTTTTTTCCTTGAATGAGATTTGTTGCATTTACCATTGTAACACATTTCCAAAACACATTAGTTAAATGGAGCTGAAAATCATGCATGCATATTTTATGGAAAAAATGAGTAGATATATTTTCAATTTTAAGCTATAAACTATGGCTTTTCTTGGATGATTAAAATATTCTGGCCCATTTAAGATGAACTACATAATAAAAGTGATGTGCAATAATAATTTTATAATGCTTAATAATATAATGTGCTTTATCTGAAAATACCTTTTAAAAGGTTTTATGCATAATTCAAACACTTTTGTTCTGTATAGAAAATAAGTGAATGCTATGCAAGTGAAATCAGAAATGGAAAAAAATAGATAAAATAATTTAAAAAATGGCTTAGAGATTTCTGCCTCTGTGTTCTAGAATGAAGTAGTGTGACATGTTAAAATGTTTTAAGCTGTTGGCAATTGGGGGAAGTAAGGCAGAGTGACACAATAAAAAAAATTAGGTCTAAACTTTCTCTAATATAGGTTTTCTGGGTTAAAAAAAGGGGAATACAAAGGGCTATTGAAGTTTGTTGAATATGCTTCTTATTGTCAATTCATGTCACTAAAGAGTGTTTGCCCTTGCTAGCACAAGAGAGGAACTTTCAGATCTTCAACCAGATACCTGCCAGGAGTACCTTTAACATGCAAACTAGCCCAGGGAGTGTGGCTGCCTGCTCCACACCATCAAAGCTTGAGAACCTGAAGGAATATTGCACACATCCTCCTGGTGCTGCCCCTGAGCTACCCCTAATGAAGAGGCAGAAAAGCCAGGGTATGGAGCTGTAATGCGTTTATTATGCAGGCGGGGCTATTGTTCATTTAGAATGAGCCAAAAGATTAAAATAATTTTGCAAGAAGCTTCCAGTTTGAAAAGACCCATGGGAAATCAGTCCCAGTAGGAACCATGATCTGTGTGTGTGTGTGTATGTGTGTGTGTTTGCCTGAAGACATGATAAAATACTGGTAGATTAAAAACATTTACAAAAATCAATGACTAGGTTGCCAAATGCAATAAAATGCTAGAATATCCTAGTTGCTTTGGTATAAAAATTAAGTATATTTCTTGTAGGTTTAATCTGCCTAACACTATAATTTTGTTTGGGTGTATTTTTGTTTGCATTGATGAAGATTTTGATTGTGTTGTCTGACTCCTTTGAGTTAGGCAGCCTTATGTCTTTCATTCTAACTCATTGTCCCATATACAAATTTCTAAAAGGACAACTTCACAATTTATAAATTTGGTAGATATCAGAGCCATTTGCTTAACAATGTAATTTGAAAAAAGGCATAAGTATGCTGAACATAGTCCAGATACAATCTCAACTGAAGACAGGTTTAAAAAATTAGTTAGAGCCTTAGAAAATTCAGAGACCTTTCTAAATAGTCCTTTCTAAATAGGGTTCTAAAGCCTTGCTTATAAGGAAACTTGGTTAATGTTAATCTGGTTTCTATGATCTTACTAAAATCTTTAATGGCACCCCCTTGTCCTAATGGATCAAGTTCAAGCTTTGCTGCTCTGGTGATGAGGGAGGAGTTATAGCAAGAAGGGGTGCATAGATAGACCTTCCCTTTGCTCCACGTTTTCTCTCCTTCAAGATTTGCCCTTCCCCTTGACTTTGATATATTTGTATGTTAATGCATCTATAGCCACCCGTTCTTTGGCACTAATTATGATTTTATAGCTCTCAGTATAAAACAGAGTAAACTGTGATGCCTAATAAATATTTGTTGAGCGACTTAACTTTAGAGAAAATTTAATTTTTAAATATTTTTATTAGTAATTTTTTAGTTAGAATATAAATTAATGGGTTTCATTATGGCACTTTCATTCATGTATATCATTGTACATTGCTCTTGTTCACCCCCCCCATTACCCTGTCTTGACTGCCCTCCATTCCCCCCATGGTCCCTTCTACTTGCATGATTGCACGCGCGTGTGTGTGTATACACACACACATATATACACATATATATACACGTATATACACACATATATACACACATATATACATACATACATACACACATATACATATATATACACACATACATGTATAAATATGTGTGTATATGGGTATATATATACACACACACACATACACATTTAACATATATATTTATTGTTGTTAGGTGCCATGGAGTTGGTGTCTGACTCATAGCAACCCTATGTACAACAGAGAAACACTATTGTCAGTGCTTCTCTGCTATTCATAGGGTTTTCAATGGCAGATTGATTTTTGGGAGTGAGTTGCCAGGTCCATCTCCCAAGCCTACAGCACCTGCTGTTTCCAGGTGGTCTCCCATTCAAGTACTAACCTGACCCTGCTTAGCTTCTGAGATCTGATGGGATTGGATGCCACAGTGCTATGGCTGCAGGCTTCACACATATATTTATATGTCGTGTGTGTGTGTGTGTGTGTGTGTGTGTGTGTGTGTGTGTGTGTGTATGTATGTGTATGTGTATTGCCTTAAGGGCAAAATGTGATATTTCTTTTCATTTCCCCCACTACCCTTTCTTATTGTCCCCTCCTCCTTCTCTTTAAGTCCTTTTTCTCCCCCTACATAGGTCCACTTCTCCTTTTATGACCTATATATTCTAATACTGCATATATATTGAAATCTAATTTCCACATATGAGACAAAACATGAGATGTTTGTCTTTCTGGGTCTGGCTTATTTCACTTAAAATAATACTCTGTAGATCCGTCTGTTTCCCAGGAAATTCCATAATTTCATCCCTCTCTATGGCTGAATAAAACTTCATGGTGGGTGTATATACTACATTTTCCTTATTCACTCATCTGCTGATGGATACCTAGGTTGATTCCCTATCTTGTCTCTTATGAATAGCATTGCAATAGACATGGATGAGCAGGTACCTCTATGGTATGTTGACTTACATTCCTTTCGCTATATACCCAGGAGTGGTATAGCTGGGTCATATAGTAGTTCTATTTTTAGTTAGTTGAGGAAACTCCATACTGATTTCCATAGTGGCTGGAGCAACTTTCATTGCCACCAGCAGTGTGTAAATGTTCCCTTTTCCCTCCATCCTCTCTAGCATTTGTTGATGTTTGTTTTGTTGATGCTAGCCATTCTGACTGGGGTGAGATGGTATCTCAATGTAGTTTTAATCTGCATTCCCTGATGGTTAAGGATATTGAACATTTTTTCATATGATTATTGGACATTTATGTTTCTTCCTTTGAGAACTCTGTACAATTCATTTACCCATTTTTTGATTGGATAATTAGTTTTTTTGGTGTTTACTATTTTGAGCCATTTTTAATATTCTAGATATTAATCTCCTGTCCAATGAATACCTGGCAAAGATTTTCTCTCATTCTGTATGATGTCTCTTCACTCTGATAATTCTCTCCTTTTTGTGGAAAAGCTTTTTAATTTTATTCAATCCCATTTGTCAATTCTTGCTATTGTTTCCTGAGCTACTGGGGTCCCTTTCAGAAAGTCTTTGCCTGTGCTTATGCCTTGAAGGGCTTCCCTATGCCTTCCTTTAGCATTTCAGAGTTTCAGGTCTTACATTAAGTAAGATCTTTGATTCATTTTGAACTGATTTTTGTACAAAGCGAGAGAGAAGGATATAATTTCAGTCTTCTACATGAGAATATCCAGTTCTCTCAGCCTGATTTATTGAAGAGGCTGTCTTTTCTCCAGCTTATATTTATGGCACCTTTGTCAAACATCAGGTGGCTATAGCTGCATGGGTTTATTTCTGGTTCCTCTATTCTGTTGCATTGCTCTACAGGCTGTTTTTGTGACAGTATCAGGCAGTTTTTGTTACTATGGCTCTTTAGTATAATTTGAAATCAGGTATTATGATGCTCCTGTATCACTCTTTCTTCTCAGAATTGCTTTAGTGATTTGGGGGCCTTTTGTGCTTCCATATAAATTTTAGGATTTTTTTTTCTATTTCTGTGAAGAATGCCATTGGGATTTTGATGGAGATTGCATTAAATCTGTAGACTGCTTTTGG
This sequence comes from Pedetes capensis, assembly GCA_007922755.1. NCBI lineage: Eukaryota > Metazoa > Chordata > Mammalia > Rodentia > Pedetidae > Pedetes > Pedetes capensis. Next base: position 42,561 of record VMDO01011848.1, on the reverse strand, counting down.
TAATACAGCCATTTTCACCATATTAATTCTGATCCATGAGCAAGGGAGGTCTTTCCATTTTCTGGTATCTTCTTCAATTTCTTTCTTCAGTGTTTTAAAGTTTTCATTGTAGAGGTCTTTCACTTCCTTAGTTAGGTTTATTCCTAGGTATTTTATTCGTTTGAAGCTGTTGTGAATAGGATTGTTTTCCTCATTTCTTATTCAGCCTGGTTGTTATTGTTATATAGAAAAGCTACTGAATCTGTATGTTGATTTTATATCCTGTTTCTTTGCTGAAGGGCTGAAGTTTTGCTCAGTTGGTAGAACATTGCTCTGCACTCTTTGAGCAGGTTTGATTCCCAGCACAACAAAAATGGGAGAAGGAACTGGCAACCCACTCCCAAAGCAATCTCAAAACAATCACCCATTGAAAACCCTACAAACGTCACTATGAGTTGCACTCAACCCAAAGGCACCTAACAATAACAACCTTGCTGAAAATGTTTATCATCTCTAGTAGTTTTCTGGTGGATTCTTTAGGGTTTCTTAGGGATAGAATTATATCATCTTCAAATAAGTATAGTTTGACTTCTTCCTTTACTATTTGTATTCCCTTTATTTTTTGACCTTATTGCTATGGCTAAGATTCAATTACTATATTGAATAGCAGTGGAGAGAGTGGACACCCTTGTCTCATTCCTGATTTTGGAGGAAATGGTTTCAGTTTTTCCCTATCTATGATGTTGGCTTTAGGTTTCTCATATATTACCTTTATTTTGTTGCGGTATGTTCCTTCAATTCCTAGTTTCTTCAGGGCTTTTATCATGAAAGGATGTTGAACTTTGTCAAAGGCCTTTTCTGCATCTATTGAGATGATCATGTGATTTCTGTCTCTGAATCTATTTATGTGCTCTATTATACTTATTGTCTTGTGTATGTTGAACTACCCTTGCTTCCCTGGAATGAAACCAACTTGATCATAGTATATGATCTTTTATTGTGTTGTTGAAGAGAAAATTTTAATATAGTCTATATGGACAAAGGATTTTGTGTTGGAGCAATATTTACAAGGTGCCCAACACAGCTTAAAGAATAAAAATATACTTTGGTATAGGTTGTCTTTGATCCGTCTTGTTATAAATTAAATCCAAGATGTTTTAGTTGAGGATCACTTTGTTCCTTCCACTCTTTACGCTCTTGATGAGACTTTCTGGAATCCTTAGCCAAGTTTAAATCAATTCTGAAAAATCACTTGTTTGATATGGCTTTTTTTTTTTTGCCATCTACTGTTGTGGGGTGCTCCTGGTCTAGCCCGGATATTACTGGCAGCGTGCTGTGCACATAAATACCTTTATACCTTTACCCCAACTGCCCTGGGACCCTCAGGAGCAGGAAGAGCACAGCAGAGGAGAAGGAAAAGCCTCAGGATGTTCTTCTTTGCAAACACACACAGCTCTTTATTGTCTCCAACCTTAGAAGGGCAAGGAAACCCAGTGAGTTTACAGCACAAGTGACACAGCTTGAGTGACATGGCTCCTGGAGCTGCCACGTGGGCGGTGGCAATTGTGGTGGCGAAGGACGCTCCCTCGTTGCTTCTTTCCTGCCGCTTCCCTTGGGGCTCTTCTGCTGTCCTTCGTTGTCTGGAGAGCGCTGGTCTGGGGAGGTGGTCCTGAGGTCCATAGAGAGCTCTTGTCTGATGCAGGCTGATGAGTTGACTGAGTGAACTGGGCAACTGCAGCTGCTTAGATAGCTTTGGCTGACCAATCACTGTTTAGGATTAATTGGCCAATCACAGGAGAGGAGCCAAAAAAGTTTTGCAAAATGTCCAATCAGGTTGCAGTGGGATTTTTGAGGGGGCTAACTTGCTTGGGCAAGCGCTGGCTTGCCTTTTCTGGCAAGTCCCTTTTACTTTTCTAATTTAGCTATTAAGGTTTCTTATGCAGATTCACAAGAATTGGGGTTTTTGCCTAAATTGTCCAGACTTATCCCTACACATTGTCATATATTCTGGTTTTATTTTATTTTTCTTTACCCAGAGCAATTTCTGAGGATAGCATTACATGGGTAGAACTAAGTAATTACTGGGTGATTGATTATGATTAGATAGGGTATGTTCTGAAGTTGGGGGCTAAATAAAGCCAAAGCCACATGGCTCTAAACTGTGTGCCTGTACCTCTGTGGTTGATTTGATAGCGGAAGAACCTAAGCCACTGCATAAAGGGGCAGACAAAGGTCCCTAGGGCTTTGCATCACACTTTTGATTTCTAATCTACACAGATTAATTTGCAACTGACTGTAAACTAGCTAAATGGTTGGCTGGTGACAAAAAGATGAAGAAAATAATGCATTCATACTAGGTGGCACAAAAAATTTAGAGGAATTTCTATCAGCTTTGTAACCAGACTCACACATGGGAAATAAAATTTATTGTTGCTAAACATTGAACATTACTCTTGAGGACTAAAATAATGAACACAAGTAAAAATAAATAGCATTGAACTAACTAGAGCAGTAAGACTTCCACAAGAGCACTCTAGAGAGAGAAAGGAAGGGTTATTCTCTAATGCTATCTAGATAACATAAAGCCACAATTCACCTATGCAATAACATTAGGCTAATCACACAGACAGCAGGTCAAAATGTTTAGTTCTTGTGAACTAATTTATTGACTCTTTCCTCCCAAATTCCAAAGGAAGCATCAATATTTGTTGAGATATATATGTCAAGATTTTATATCCCCAAAGTATTAAAAACATGGCAAAACATTATAATACAGTTTGGGTTAGAAAATGATTAGAAAGGTTTTGATTTGCCTCTGTGTTGAATGTGGAATAAACCCATTAGACCTTGAAATATTGTCTGCGAAAACATGAATGACAACAAAAAGTATTAGTTTAGGGAGCAGCCTTCTTGGGGAAGAGTTGGAAAATTTTAGCACTAGAGACATTCAAAACGGGCATAAAATGTGTCAAGCAAATTATTTTCTCTGTGATGTTATTCTGAGCACACAGTGAAAAAAAATTTATTTTTATTTCTATGTGTTTTTCTCTCTTTTGCCATTAAGTTCATTACAAATCAGCTTTGACTCTCATAGCAAAGTCATGTTTTCCAGTGTCTCTCCAATGGGTCCATATAGACATAGATGATTTGTTTAGAATAATATCAGGTTTGTTACTTACCCAGGTATTGAGCATCACACTGTACCTCTCCTTAGGAATGAGATTTGCTTTTGTACTTCCTCCTAAATACACTTCTATTTATCAATGCCCACTCTGAACAGCTGTGCCTTGATATTTTACCGATGCAAAGATGCCTCAGTTTGATTGAGAGATGGACCTGGAAAGGTGTTTTAAGTCTTAATATTGGCAGTTCCAGATGAAGGGGGTGTGTTGTGGGGATTCTAGATTTAGCCCTGCTGCTAAAAAAGCTGTTGGACTTTAGGCCAACCAATTAGCACCTCTAGATATTGTTTCCTTCATTTGCAAATAGGAAAAAAGTTTCTTCGCCTCCCTCTTCGCCCTGCTCCCTTTCCAGGATGCCCTCAGAACTTTCTTTTATCCATCCACCCTCAGGCATTGTTGGAGCCAAGGGATAAGAATATAAAGAGTGGTGCTGCCCCCTCAAGGCTTATCTAGAACATGAATTGGAAAGTTTTCTCTTAAAGGACCAGATAGTATTTTAGATGTGAGGCAAAATTGAGAGACAAAATGTAGGTATTTATATCACATTAAAAATATTATCATAAAAATGTAAAAATTGTCTTGGGGGTGTTGCAAAACCAGATGGTGGGCTGGATTTGGCCCTGCTGTGGTTGTCCACTCTGGCTGGAGAGGAATAGTGTAAACAGAAACGCTCCAGGTGCAAGCTGTAATGATAGAAGTAGGAGGTTAAAAGGAAAAAAAAGTCATTTTGGCACTATTCTCTTCCTTGAGCCGACCAGCCATTTCAAGGAAGGTAGCCTTTCTTGGTTGTGCAAGAGCATTCTGCCTCACCAGGAGTAGGGAGAGCTCTCACATGGGCTGTTCTTTTCACCTCCCTCCTCATCTTCCTTTCTTTTTGCTTTCTTTACTTCAAACTCCCATTCCCATTTGCTCCAAGAGCTCTTTTGCTGGGGACAAGATGAGCAGCCTGGAGAGAGGGAGGGAGGAACAGGAGGAGGCCAATGGGAATTTTTAATTTCCTCTGCACCAGCGTAATTACAGAGCAGGTACAAATCCCTCCAAATCTTTTGTACTGCTTTATATGCATTCATTATTTTCCTCATCTTTGTGTCACCAGCCAACCATTTAACTAGCTTCTAGTCGGTTCCAGAGAAATTTATGCAGATTAGAAATCATTGGCCTAAGCTGGAGCCCTGAAGACATCTTACCTGTTACAGATAGAGGCTGTGTGTTATACATTCTCTCTTTCTATCAGAGACCTAGTGTTAGCTGCATAGCCTCTCTTACCATAAAGGTTCTGGACCTGCCCTAAGTGTGGAGTACAATCAGAAAGCCTCTTCTCAGGTTGTTTTGGAGTTTTTTTTTTTTTTTTTTTTTTTTTTACCAGCTAGAGCCAATCATTTTGGAAATTGATTTCAATATGTAGAAGGAAAAATATTAAGAGTCTGAGAAATACATTTAACTCTGTGCGCATTTTCCTTTCTATAATTAATTTAATTTCTCCTGGGCAATGTTATCTTTGAAGTGTAGACTTTTTCCTCTCAGAATTATTAACACACACCATCCCTGACAATCAGGGTGCTTCCTAGGGCACTGTTTGATTTTTCTCACATTTAAATGCAGTTAGTATTGAATAAATAGTCTGTTACCATTATTAGTAGTTATTGTTAACCTGACTTGGACTGTAGCAGTATTTTCTTTTTAGAAGGCATCAGAGTATATAGAGGTCCTGGAATAATAATTTTTTTAATGCATTCTGACCAGTGATGGGTGTGTATCAAAAATGATGCATATTGATTTGAAGTCTGGGCAGACCAACTCTGTCTGCACACAATGAAAAATGGTGGGATAGGGCTGGTAAGTTGTGACTTGAGCCCAAATGATGACTATTATGGGATACATGGATCTGTGAACTCATCTCTCAAACAGTGGGGCACTGCTGGAAAGAAGCCTTTTTATTCCTTCTGTTCCTCTCCCTTTTTGCAAACACCATTCCTTTTTTAGGTCTTGGGGGGTGAACTTAGGCCCAGCTCTGTTGTTGTTCTTGTGTGCTGTCAAGCCGGATCATAATGACCTTATGTACAGCAAAACGAAACCCTACCCAGCACTGTAACATGCACAGGATCATTTCAGGTTTAAGTCCATTGTTTCAGCCACTATGTTTTTTCTCATTTTGAGTCATGCTGCATCAGCAAAAGGGGGTCCCAGGGCTTTAGTCCATTCCTATCATTAAGGTCGACTCTACTTTGAGGAGGCAACTTTTCCTAGTCATTTGTTTGGGGTGAAGGGATAGAGTCTAGTAAGAGAATGTATAAAACAGAGACAGGAGAACCTCAGCCAGCTATTGTCCCCCACACAGAGGCTCCACGTGCTCCTTGTGGAGTTCAGTAGCTGAGGACTATTCTGCAGGTTGCCCTTGACCGTGAGTCCATGGAATCAAACCATAAGCAAGAACATTCCTTAATGGAAACTGTCTGTGCTTCAAAAAGAAAGAAAGGAAAAAGTAAAACAAAAGCAACACAAGCAAACAAAACTCAAAATTAAGGACTAGAGTAAGCTTTAACCCCTCCTACTTCACCTATTCCCTGACTGTCATGCTACAGAGATGGTGCCTCTGTTCCTACACTGACTCATTATTGCAAAGTACTATGGCACTTAGCATATCAACTCCTAATGCAACCCCCTTGAAGAGTAAATAAACATCACACAAAATGTCAACTTCAAGGAAAAGCCAGCATCAATTTATGGGTATCACCAATAATATCACCACACTAACTTACCTTAACCTGTTTCTGACCAATTCCAAAACACATGCCCTCTGAGCTGCTCTGGAAGCATTACAATGTTGCATTAGATCCTCCTTTTGAGATAGTTCAAAGTCTTAAAACAATACATTTACATATTTTTCTACACTATCACAGGTGGGTATTATAAAAGGCCAACAACCAAACTCCTTATTCTCTGATTCTCAGATTATTATAATTTTCTCTCTCTGATAATAACAAATTAACGATTGGAAACACAAAGAGATGAAATCATACAAAAACAAGAAATTTTTAAAAACTAGCAAAACAACACAAAAAAATCCCATGGCCCCAAACCAACCACCCAACAAACCAATCCCTCCACAAAAAACTCAAGAAAGAATCTGTGTTATCACACTAATAGTCTAAAATTTACTAAAGATAAACAAACAAACAAACAAAAAGAAAAAACACTTGTTTGATTTACCAAAGCTATGAGCATTTTATAAAGTACTCAGTTGGGGAGCTGAGGCAGGATTAAGCATTTCAGTCCAGCCTGGACTACCTACTGAGTTAAGGGCTAGTCTGGGAGACATAGTGAGACTTTGTCTCAACAAACCACCAAACTAAACCAAAGCAAAAACAATCTGTTCCCCAATCCCAACTGGTTAACCAAACAACAAATAAAATAGGAAGGAAGAAAGAAAACAAAATAAAAGAAAAGAAAAATAAAAGAAAAATTTATAGTTCATAAAAATAGGGAGAAAATTTTAGGTAGGAACATCAAATGAACATTAACTCATTCTCTGGCAAAGTATTCTACCAAATTGCCATGTCCACAAGGAGGGCATAACTGTCTGTACGGGGTTGCTACACAGGCCAGACCATTCTTAGGTCTACTTCAGAGATGCAGACCCTGAGGGATTTCAGCTGGCTTTTTGTGCCGCACGTTGATGTCCTCCAGTATCTGCTGCCAATGTCTCAGCTTTGTCAAGTGCCCCTGCACCAGTGTGTCTCTCCGCCGCAATTCATTCCTTAGCTCTGAGGCATCCTTTTTCATAAGTTGCTCTGATTTTGGGACAGACAACTGCAACCTTTTTTTTTGTAGGAAAAAACATTCTATTTCCAGAAATTTCTGGGGACACCGATCAACACCAGTCTGTGTTTCTGATAGGGGCTGTCGATATAATCCTGAGAAAAAGAGCAACAATGACCCGTCCGCCACAGTGCTGTTGGAAGTTCTGGAAGAGCTGGGTGTTGCTTGAAGAAGGGAGGACTGGCCTGCTAGGCCCAGCAGAAGTTGAGGAGCCCCGGTGCCTTCCTAGAGCACATGTGAAGCTACCATGTCTGGAGTTGGTGGTGGTCATCTCGTGCTTAGGAGGTGATATGCCCTAGAATGAAGAGCTGAGTGACAAAAATGGCAGAGTTAAGATGGAAGGAAATTAGATGATTGCTGGTGCTTCAGAGCCACTGCACCCGACTCTGGTGTGCCACATCCCAGGCTTCTTGGAAGGTGAGATAAGTAAGTGATTTTATTGTCTAAGCCACTATTCATTGGTTGGGTTTTTTTTTTTTTTCTTTCATTTGCTGAGGCCAGATGAGAGAGATGGGCTTGTCAATGTCACCATAAAGCCCGGAGACACTTCAGCACTTTGAGGCCCTGCCTGAAAAGGGAGCAGAGTTCAGAAAGGGAGGAAATTCAGGCCCCAGATGCAGCAGAAGTGGAGGCAGTGGTGCCTGTAGCTCTGGCAGTAGTGCCTGGCAATCTCAGCAAAAGTGGCAGTGATGCCCAGTGGAGTTGAAGCCCAGCAGATGTAGGGACAGCTGGCTCACAGTAGGGTACCTCATATTGAGAACGTAGAAAAAAGAAGCTATGATACACAGTAGCTGACTGGCAAGCTCATTTTACTCGGTGAGAACATGCGAGGCATCCCTGGTATAGTTGAGAGGATAACCTGCTGCAACACACATGCCACAAACGTCCACTGGCTCAAACGCAATAGGAGATATTTTGCTCATAAAACAGTCCAGTGGGCAGTGCATGGTTCTCTCCTTATGTGGTGATACGGGGACCCAGGGGACTTCCAAATGTGGGTTCTGCAGTTCCCATGGGCTTGGTTGCCATTCACATCCAGCTGGTGGGAGGGGAAAGAGAGAAGCACAGAGGAGAGATGCCTGTTTCATAAAAGCCTTGATGGAGAAGCATTACTTCTTCCCCACTTCACAGTGAAAAGGAATTACCTGTCTACCTAGCTGCAGGAGTAGGAAATGAGTTTTTCTGGCTGGGCAGCTGCTTCCAGTTACATCTTTATATCTTGAAACAGATAGAAAGTGCCTATGATATCTAGGTGCTCCTAGAAATACTTGTTTAGGGATGGAGTTGGGGTGGGGCAGATGTTTTACACAGCCCTGGAGTTCTGAATTGGGTGATAGGGTCAACCAGAGAAACATGGGTAACAAGGTCAATGATTTACCCAACCATCTTTTAACTGTTGCCAAGTTCAGTAGTTGAAGCAGAGCTGGGGTGTTTGTTCCCCCTTCCTTAGAATTATCTACTTGACGAAATAAAATTACTGAATAGTTGAAAAATCCTCTCATTTGTTTAACTGTTTAGATCTCATATGGCCATAATACTGAATTTCATTTATGATTTGACATAAACCATATATCAATAGTCCAAATTCTAATATATGCATCTGCCAAGTCTTTTTATTATTGAGAACAATACACTTGAGGCAGGTGGTAATTTTTTCCTTTCTTTTGTCAAAGTATGTCTGATGACTTCATGGCTTATGACTTCTACGAAATGGAATTTCAAAATAAGCATCAGACTTATTTTTCAAGTATCTTGTCATAAATGCATTACTACCCATGTAATAAGGTAATTTCCCCTTGTGTGATAAACACAGTACTAAAGAAGAATGAGCCTTGTCTGATAAAATAGCTTTTATTAATCTCCTAATGTTTTTATTTTGTTGTAGAATTATGATTAGTTTCAAGTGAGCAGCAAACAGGTTATGATCAGAGTTGAATATTATTACTATCCAGATATTTTTGGTTAATGTCTGCTATTTATTTCAAGCACAAAATGCCCCATTAAGAAGAATCAACTATAATGGTCTGACTTTATTATCAAGAAATTATACCTGTTATGTAAACCTTGCTAATTATAAGTGCTTGGATTCATTTGGGTGATATAACAGATGAAAAAGGCCATTTATTAAGAGAAGTACTTGGTGTTTTGTACCAGCATAATAAAACTGAAATAACAAAAGCAATATGAGGACAGAAGAAACGTGAATGAGGAATGGAATTTTCCCAGGCATGGATTGTATCAGGAGAAAATATGCAGTATGGATTAATGCTGAGTGCTTCATCTTGGATACCCATTCCTCTCAGTCACCTTAGTAGTCCATTTTTGTCTGCTCTTCCCACTTCTTACTTTTCTTAGCTGAGCTCAACCATGCACCTGCGTTGGCTTCTGTTTTCTTCCCAATCTTTATAACTTCCTCAGGGTGGGACCTCTTGCCCACCATCCAGTCTGCCTTCTGGCCATCTCTGCCTGAATGTCTCATAAGAACCTGAACTCTATGTGTCCAAATAGAATTTATTTCCTATCCTCTTCTTGAGTTGTCTACCTTACCCTGAATATTACAGTGTCACTCCTAACTCCTTCCACCCTTCCATCCCTTAGTCAGTCAACCATATCCTCTTGTTTCCAGTCAGAAATTTCTCTCAGCCCTAACTTCCACATTCACTTCTACTTCCTTTGCCATAGCCTGGGCCATCATCACTTCCTGTTTTAATTCCTGTAACCTATATATCCAACCATCTGTGCCTGTACCACTGTGGCATCTGATCCTGTCAGATCTTGGAAGCTAAGCAGGGTCAGGCCTAGTTAGTACTTGGATGGGAGACTACCTGGGAACACCAGGTGCTATAGGCTTGGGAGAGGGACCCAGCAGCCCACTCCCAAAAAACAACCAGCCATTGAAAACCCTATGAATAGCAGACAAGCACTACAATAGTGTTTCTGCTGTTGTATGTAGGGTCGCTATGGGTCGGACACCGACTTCACAGTACCTAACAACAACAACAACAACAACAACAACAACAACACATATCCTACCAGCAGACTCATAGCATGTAGTCATTAAAGCAACTTTATTTTTTCTTCCACAGTCCTTTACTTTAAATTTATTCCCTCAGATTTTTATTTTGAAATATTGCAACCCTACTGAAAAGTTGGAATAATAGAACAATAACCACAAGGATAAACTTCACCTCCTGGATCCATTGATTGTTAAGACTTTGCTGCATTTAATTTATTTCTCTCCCTCTCAGACACACACATACTCTCTCTCCACCCCCCTCCATTCTGCAATGCTCTCTAAGGATGTGCTTTGGGGTTGATGAGGACACTGGGCTTCTCATTTGTTTCTAATGGTTGAACTCAGGAGTAAATAGTGTTTCAGGTAGAGGTGGAGGGAGAGAGCACGAGAGAATGGGTTACTTTGATGAGCGATGTTGTGAGCCCTGAGGAACTCCCAGCATTGGCCCTGGGTGTCCAGGTATCAGCACTGGCAAAGAGGCCCTTTCCCTAGACTGCAGCTTGGCCACTGGAGGGCTCTGGGTGGTGCCAGAATGTCAGTAAGATTGTGGCCTCTGGAGCAGTGTCTTCACAATGACACAGGCTGCTGTGGCTGGATGCAGATACGTTCTTCAAGTGGCTCTTCGACAGGGGGTGTTTGGAGCAAAAGGTGTACATGGTCTTGTTTCTGAGCATGACACTGAGATTCTCAGAATGGGAGAGACTTTGAGCCTAGGGAGGTGGGAGTGGTGAGCACTTGTGAATCCAAATGTGAGTCACAAGACAGGAGCATGTTGTTACTGTTGTGGCTTCCCAGGTTGGTAAAATGGAAGACACTTGGGTTACCCAGGGCAGAAATAAAGCTACCAAAAGAAATAAAAGCCTCAGGGGAAAATAACTTTATAGTTATTTGTGCTTTTAATTGTGAAGACATAACTCTAAGTCATCCAGCATCTCACCCTTTCATTTTGATGGTGTATATGCAGTCTAAATACACTACAACCTACTTACTCAGCCAGTTGATCTTCAAAGCCACCGGAGACTGTTGACTCTGGTTTTATTTTGATGGATATAAAATATTTTTGTTTGAATTAATTATATTACCCTGCCTTTCAAGTCATTCAAGGAAAACTCTAAAATTTTTATTGTCTCAAAAATATTCCTAATGGATTTATTTATTTAAAAAATTGGGTATTTGTCAACAGCAACTAGATAATGTGGCAGATTGTATTTCCCAAAGATTTTGGTAATTGGTAGTGATTGTCTGCCTAAGGGCAGAGGGGAGAACATGGGTAAAGGCTCTGGGGTAGTGGCTTGCATGGTGCATTTGAGGATATGAAAGGAGGCCAGTGTGATTGACAGGAAGAGAGAAAGCATGGTTCAAAATTCAGTTGCAGAGATAGAATGAGGTCAGACCATGACAGGCTTTGGAGGGCAAGCTACAGGTCTTTATCCTAAGCACGATGAATGATTAAAAGCTATTTAAGAATTCAAGCAATGGGATGGCTCAGAGTTGTACTTTGACAGCAATTTTTTGGCAGCTGTGTGGGGAGCCAGAGAGTATAGGGAGTTTAATTAGGAAGTTATCTCAGCTGGCCATGTTATTTGGGAATACATGTGACAAACCCTCATTATCAAGAATTATTTGGGAGTGATCTTGAGTTGGGGGCTAGCATTCCCAATGTTGTAGGCAGGCATGAGCCAAAAATTAGTTTGTGTTTGCAACTCTTGTTTGCGTGTAGGTTGGTATGGCAGGGAAGCCCAGATTATAAAAGCGTCACTACCAGGTGTCTGTTTTGTGAGTCCCAAATTGAAGTACATAGTCTGACAATGGGATGGATAGTTGAGGTTTCAGGCTAATCCTTGGAAAGCCTGGGATATAATATTGCTGGATTTACCTTAGTCGGATTTGGTGGTTCTTGTGCTCCTAGCTTGTGTCATGTTAAAGCACATTAGATGAAATTTTCTGCCACCCCAGGTGGGGTGTGAACATCTTGTGGGGGCATGAACACCTAATGTGTTACTAAGATGCTTTATCTACATGCTGCCAAATTGCTGAAGCGTATCAAGGATCTGACACTCAGCAGACTTTTATCCTTCATTTTTACCTCATTGTCACTGGTAGGTACTCTAAGGACCTTTGTGGCAGTGGACAGTGGGTTCTGTGTTCTATGGTGGCTCTCACACTAGCTCCTTAATTGTGTTTTTTTTCCTTTGGCTAAGCTCATTGATGAACATTGTAACCCTGGCAATGATTTACATTTTTGCTATAGAAGGCAGGGACTTTAAAACTATCTTCAACTTGGCCAATTAGGCACAGTTCTGAGGATGATAGGACAGGCCTATGATAAATGGTTTTATAATAAAATTTAATGACTACTTGAGATTGAATAGCCCTGGACAGTTTTTCAATGGATTCCTTAGAAATTTTAAGCGAGATTGTCCTGGGCTGTAATTCTTCTGAACAGGAAAGTGGTTTTGGGATTTTTGGTTGCCAAAAAGGTAGACATAGTCAGGGTATTGAGGAAATTCCTCTAAATTCTTCCTACTTGGCTCTGCAAATGATTCTTGTAGGGTTCTTTAAGATGAGTGGTATTTTTAATTTTTAAAGCAGTTGCAAAGTTAGCATTTTTGTTACATGCTTTCTTAGTTTCCTTGTAGGAATGTGAGGGAATATATTAATCACTATCATAACTCAAAAGTCCACTAACTTTTATAAAAGTATTTAATTTTTCAGTATGTGACTATTTGGCCTATGTTATGTTCTGAATATACAAAGATCAGTCAAGATGAGCAAGATGGCCGGGTGCGGTGGTGCATGCCTATAATCCCAGGGGCTGGGGAGGCGGAGGAGGGAGAATTGCAAGTTCGAGACCAGAGGCAGTCTGCATAACTGAGACCTCAAAAAGTAAAAACAAAAAAATGGGCTGGGAGCCCAGCTCAGTGGTCCAGCACTTGCAAAACATGCAGGCACGAGGCCCTGGATTCAACCCCCAGTACCGCAAAAAAAAAAAAAAAAAAAAAAAAAAAAAAAGATGAGCAAGATGAAGATCAAGATCTTTAATAAGATGAAATCTTTGCTTTTGGGGAATAGACATTCCTGGGATTTGTTATAAACAGGGTGATGGACTTTTCTTTCCTTTTATGCCACAGAGATTCAACTACATACCTTGGCTTGAAAGGAGGATAAGAATTTTCTTTAAATTTCCTTCTTGTTTTTATCAGAGAATTTGAGTGACCTTTGGAGATTCTGTGTATAATTCTGAAATTTTAGCTGTAGAAGAGTTTAGAGAACACCCAGCTTAAGCCCCCTTTTTTCCTTCTTTAAAAAAGTGGATCTTATTTAAGATGAGAAAAGACTCCTAGAGGGGTGAAAAGTCTGGTCTCTAAGGTCCCATAGTCTTTGATGTTCAGCCAGCCATCCTCTGCATTGGCAAGGACCTACCCAATGTGCTCTGTAGAGTGAGGCTAGGACATTCTCTGTCTCATTACACGGACAGATGTGAGTTTGAAGCTCTAGTGGGTGCAATCCATGTAAACAGAATAACACAGTAATGCTCCTGAATATTCCATTAATAATAACAATTTATATAAAAATTACAATTTTATTTTATTTTTCAGTGCTAGGGGGTTGAACCCAGGGCCTTGCAAATGCTTTACCACTGAGCTGCACTTCAGCCCCTTTTTACTTTATATTTAGAGACAGGGTCTTGTTAAGTTGTGCAGGTTGCCTCTGGCCTTGAATTTGTGATCTTCCTGCCTTAGCCTCCCAAGTCACTGGGATTACAGGCATGTGCCATAGTGTTGGGCTGGAAATTTGATGCTGACATAACAGACTTGATAGTTGTCTCTTTTTCCATCCATTCCTTTGTCATCACTTCAAATCTGATTGCATTATGGTGTGGATCTTTATACTCTTCCCAACTCTGATTGCTTCTAAGTAGCTATTTCTATTTAATAAAGTGAGTTTGTTCAGGGCAGTTATAGCAACAATAGAGGCATTAGTAATATTAGTTAGGATTCTCTTGATGGTGATTGAAGGAAACTAAAATTGAACTAAGGAAAGGAGAAAACAGAATTTACTGGCAGGTGTAAGTGGGAAGAGTGGAGTCAGCATTAGGGACAACTGAACCAGGGCTTTGAGTAATGTGAGGCCTCCTGTTCATTGCTTGTCTTGGCTTCTCTGAGCATGAGCCCATCTACTCAGGCTGGCTACTCGTGGGGCTGGAGCTACAGTTGTTGCACCTGCTGCATTACATTTTTATACTTTCAAGACCAGAGAGAAAAGATCTTTTTTCCTCAGTTGAAATTAAAACAAAAGAACAAAACAAACACCCCTTCCCAGCTCCCCAAACCCAGGATGAAGTTCTGATTGGCTGTATTTGAGTCATATGTTTATTCCTGTACCAATCATAGTGACTTAAGGATTGGCCTTCATGATTGGCCTGATTGGATGAAATCCTCATTTCTTTTTCTTTTCCTTTTTTTTTTTTCAGTATTAGGGGATTGAGCACAGGGCCTTGTGCATGTTTGGGAAGCACTCTACCACTGAGCTGCAACCCCAGTCCCTTTAAAAATTTTTTATTTTAAGAAAAGGTCATGCTAAGTTGTGCAAGCTGCCTCTGGCTTCTAACTCCTGATCCTTCTGCTGTTACTGGGGTTTGAGTATGGGGAGCCAATGATATTGGGAAGGCAGCACAATACCTCAGCCCTTGTGACCTCCATTTCAAAGAATTCAGATGAGACACAGAACATTTAGAGTAGACTATAGATAAAGTTTACTGTAAAAGCAATAGTTTAGTCTAAAGCAGGCATGTCCAACCTGTGGCCCGTGGGGTGCATGTGGCCCAGGACAGCTTGTAATGCAGCCCTACAAAATCTTTTAACATCATGTGTTTTTTAGCATTTATTTTCTTCGTGACCTCATGCATAGTTTTTTGAATTCCAATTTTTTGAATTCTAATTTTGAAATTCCAAAGCAATACTGTGCCTGTTAACAAAACAACACCTAATATGCTTCTTTCCAACCTGCTGGGATGGTGTCATGGTATTACATTCTAACCTTCAAATAAATATAAATATAGCACAGTTAGTGATGTGAATCAGATTAGTACCATTGCCTGTCACTTGGTCAGTTGAGTATAATTTGGTGGAATTCAAAGTGATTTGAAGCTGTTCAAACAACTTAACAGTGCATCAAAGATTATATGGGTTTTTAGCAACCTGGCAAGTAAAATACAGCAATTGTTGATAATAATTTTGAAGATCTAATTGAACCCAATGGCTGGGGTTTAGCTCAGTGGGTAGAGTGATTGCTCTGTGCACTGAGGCCCTGGGTTCCAGCCATAGCACCACAAAAATGGAAGAAGGACCTGGAAGCTCACTGCTCAAACAATTCCAAAAAAATCGGCCATTGACAACCCTATGAATAGCAGAGAAGCACGGACAAAGTGCTGGGCATGGCACAGTGTGAAGTAGTGTTTCATTCTGTTGTATATAGGGTTGCTATGAGTTGGACCTGACTTGAGGGCCCCTAACAACAACAAAATTGAGTCCAATTCCAGAGGCCGCAAATTGACCATTGCAAAATAACTTGAGAACTCATTAAGAGTTGTGACCATTTTCATTGAACCAGACATTGATAGATTAGTTTTATAAAAACAAGGTTAAATTCCTCACTAGTTTTATATTGTTCTAATTTCTCCAAACTTTTAATAAAAATATAAAAATGAAGTCTTCCTATGTATCTATACTACTTATGTTGTTTTTATTGGAAATTTTTAATGTACACCTTAATATGATTCATTCTGACATGCTTTTCATTGTGACATTTCCATATACACATTTTGTTATACATTATATGTATAAGTTCCCCCTTACCCTCTTGTATGCTTCCTCCTCCTGTCCCCCCCCAAAGACTTCTCTTCCATTTGCTTGTCTTTTTATGGTAATATTTTTCTATATATCCTTGGATTCCAGTTCTGTTTAATATAGAAACTTTTTCTGTAGTGAACTTTCTTTTTGCATTGTCATAACTATCACATGAATTTTCTAGTCCATCAATGATAATACTATCCTTAGCTTTTTTTAACATCATGTTCTGATCTCTGCATAGAATTTACTATTTATGTTTTATAATTTATGTATGGTCCAAGAAAATTCCTCTTTACTTGACATGGCCCAGGGAAGCCAAAGGGTTTCCCTGCTCTAAAGGAATAAGGGCAGGTAATAGCTGAGAGCTATCACCAAGAGCAAAGTCTAAGGTAATTTTATAGTTGAGTTTGTGTCTTAGGAGAGAAGTACCCTGGACCTAGAGAGAAGTACCTTGGACCTGGGCTGTTGCCAGGAAACAAAGGCAGCTGGAGAAGCTTGGAGAAGCCTGGAGAAACCTCAACAGGCAAAATGACCTAAGATTATGATTCCCCAGGGGAAGGAGGGGAGAGAGAGAAAGAGTGAGAGAGAGAAGGAGAAGAAGAAAAAGGAGGATGAGGATGAGGAGGAAAAATAATAATAAGAAAAGTTAAGTAAACTTTTTAGAAGAAAAAGCACCTTGGGTAGGCAGACAAGGCAGACATTCTGAGATATGGGTTGGGAGTGCAGCCATCTCTATCCTGCCTCTACTTTTGTTGAAAACCAAAGTAAAGTAGTGCCTTCCAGGGTGACATGAGGCCTGGATGTGAACTCAAGCTCTGCCGTTGCCAAACAGGCCAAGTGGAAGCCTCTTGTTGTTTAGTAATGTTTTGTGGTTTAGGGTGTATGGAGCCTGGGGTCTTTTGTAAAACAGCTTAATGGACTTGTTTGGCATATTTCAAAAGTATGGGCTCATGGGTCATGCCTTGGAATGGTCTGCTTTTCTTCATAACCTGAAGACTCACCTGGCAGACAATTTCAGTCAGGCTGTGGGTTCTATTAGAATAAGACCTTCTGATGTCCTGGGAGGTCCATCCCACATCATCACCAAAAGTGGGAGGCGTTTTCAGTCCTCTTCTCCTCCACTGGTATGATAACACCTATCTAGCTACCTAATAGTACTGGGATTACAGGTGTGCATCATGGCCCTGGCTTAAGTCCCCATTTCTTGGCACATGATGGAAACATTCAGCATATCCACATGGTTTGAAAAGCACCTACATCAAGATACTGTTTTGAACAACTGTCTTAGTAGATTTTTTTCTTTGAAGTTCTTCTTCCTTCTGTTTCCTTACATGCACATAATTATAAAATGACATCAAGCAGAGGCCTCTGTTATATCCTTATCCCTCTTTACTTCAAGGTAACACCTGACTATACTGACAAAAGAGAGTGGCTGATATCTGTTTTAAGAAGGAAAGGTGTCCAGGGAAGGAGCCCCGGAAGCTTGGGGAGGGCTCAGGATGAGTGACCCCATGAGGCAGGTCCCACTGGACTTGATTTGATTGGCAGTGATAGAGCACTAGGAAGGAAGAAAGGGAAGCAAGAGGCCTCTGAAGCTACCCATTTTCCAGCCATTTGCTCTAGCCACTTTGTGTTCCCCAGCCATCTGAGACATGAATATCAGTGTGAGCTCCCTCTGAGACAATGCCTTGATCTGTTGTCAGTGCTTCCCTCTGAAGAGGAAGCAGAGTACTGAAATCACCCTTGGATTTATCCATGAAGGATGGTAAGGACCATGTGAGACCATGTGAGACACATCCATCTCCAGCAAGTGAAAAGGACATTGTTCAGTGGAGCCTTCTCCCTTATCAAGACCCCAGCCATCTGGATTCCTAACCTTTTGAAACGTCTCCTTCTGGGCCTATTCTTTAGACAGCATTAGGTAGTCCATCAGCCCATTCCAGGCATAGCCCTCAGGAAAGTTTCTTTCCTCCCTCGAGAGCCCAAACTTCTCTATAAGAGACACATGCTACCTCAGCTCTATGCAGCAGTATCCCTTTACTATTGCCCACCTTCACATCATGAAGGTGTACTATCTTTAATAGCTATGTCTGCATTCTCTATCTTAATAAACTTAGTCTATATTTTCTACTATAATTTCTATGTCTCTTGTAAATTCTTTAATCGTTGAATACAAACAAATCGAGGTTCTATCTGCTGTGCCTGGGAGGTATCTGCCCCCGGTTTCCCAGCGAGGCCTCCAGCACCCATCTTCCTGGTAACAGCAGGATGCACAGTAAATGGGCTAGAGTAGAAATCCTCTATCTGTCATGCTGGAGGGGTTTCTGTATTTCTGGCTACTAGTAGATAAGAATGGGAGAAGGACATGGCAATCTACTCCCAAAGCAATCCCGAAACAATCAGCCATTGAAAACCCTGTGAGGGTCACTATGAGTCAGACAGAGTGTTTGGCACCTAACAACAAGAACAATTGTAGGTAAGAACCAGAAATTTTTGTGTGCTGAAAACTGGAGCACAGAAAGATGGGTGCTTTTATAAGAGGAGAGAGGAAAAGAAAGAGAAAGAGAAAGGGTGCCTATCTCGTTTCTGACCCTTGTGCCTGTGGTCTTCTTTCTTTTTGGTATGTCTCTTAACTCAGGAGCTTAAGTGGGGGCTTCCCCAGTCAGCTCTCTGTTCCTCGGGGCAGGAAATAATGCTTGCTAAGTTTTTGGTCTTATTTTTAATTAGCTTGAAAATTTAATCAGAATAATGCCAGGTACATAGAACCGTTAAAAAAAATCTTTTAATTAGCTACCAATGGGCTGCCTTTTCAAGTTCAGTTTAAACCCTGAGGAGAAAATGACATATAGCTGTGTTCTATACTACCAGGTACAGAAATGACCACCTGAGGTTAGAGCATTAGTGAACATACTGCTTTGGAGCGATTCAGAGTTAGAGAAGAAAGGAGGTTATGAGAGTTCATTACTGGGTCACTGGACTGGCAAGAATTATAAAGAGCTCTCTTACTATTTTTTTTCAATACGTGCACTACAGTTCTGGTATGACAACAGTCCCATAAAGGGGTGAACATTAGCTCTGCTAATGACACTTGATGTTTCTGATCACCTGAGAGACAAGGATGCCTCATTTCAAGAGATGTGCATAAAGGTGGTACTGATCAGCCCACAGTGTAGACCCTCTGAGGAGCTAACTGCTCAAAATGGGAAGATTCAACTTAGCTCAGAAACACATTTCAAACATGCAGTCAAGCCAGTTTGACTTCTATACCTAACTTCTCTTCACTCCCTTGACCATCGGTTCATCTACCTTACCAGAATTCAGCTAGTGAGGCATATTCCTTCAGTGGTAGTGTGTTCACTGCTAAGCAGACAGCCTATTATATTCATTCACTCATTCTCTCTCTCCTTCTCTCTCCCTCTTTCTCACTCCCTCCCTCTCCTGCCTCTCCCTCTCTCCACCTATCTGGAGATCTTGATAAAATGCACATCCTAATTCAACAGGACTGATGTGGGGCTCGAGACTGCGTTTCTAGCTAGTTTCCAGATGATGCCAATGTTTCTGATCCTAGGGCCACACTTTGAGTGGCAAGAGGTTAACTCATATAGGAAGAGGGAAAAGGAGTCTGGACACCTTAGTTGTGAATCTGGTATGACAGCCTGGGAACTTGTGCAGCAGAGGGTCCCAGATAAGCCCTAGTTTATCACAAATCCTGCTTTTATCTTCTTCTGTTTTTCCATGGATTCCAAAAGAGAGATATTTTTGAGCAGAACCCCCTTTGTAAGCTAACTTGAGGGGATTTGATTCTGATTCTTGTAGGCAGATGTGCCACCACACCCAGCTTGGAGTTCTTTTAATGTTGGCCTTATATGACACCCCCATTCAGTTTGGCTTAGGCAGTGAAAATGAAATGGACAAACACACTTAGTGACATAAGTGACAATAAAGGTAGTAAGTTCTGTTCAGCTCTTGGCATGTGGACACAAAAGGAACCCAAATCTTTTGGGTAACAGTTGGTCATCAAGACATACTGAGCACACACTTTTGTGTAAGGCATCATGCTGGGTGTAGTGGGGCCCAGAACTTGCCTTTTCTTAAGGTTCTTACAATCTAGGAAAAAAATGACAAGTAGTGTTTTTTTTCTCTCCCCGCCTTCTATTTTCTATTAGCTCAACAACCACACTGATCTTTTCTTTTCTCTTTTCTTTTCCTTTCCTTTCTCTCTCTCTCTCTCTCTCTCTCCTTCCTTCCTTCCCTCCCTCCCTCCCTCCCTCCCTCCCTCCCTTCTTTCTTTCTTTCTTTCTTTCTTTCTTTCTTTCTTTCTTTCTTTCTTTCCCTTTCTCCTCCCCCCCTCTCTTTGCAGTACTGGAGGGTTGAACCCAGGGCTGGGCACTTGCATGTTTTACAAGTGCAGTACCACTGAGCAGCACACCCAGCCTTTTTTTTCTTATTACTTTTTTTGGAGACAGGGTCTCGCTAAATTACGCAGACTGCCTCTGTTCTCAAATTTGTGATTCTCTGCCTTTGCCTCCCGAGCTGCTGTGATTACAGGCATGCGCCACTGTACCCGGTGATCCTCTTTTTTTTAACCCAAAGGAATATATCTCTAGTGGTGAAGTTTTAGTCTTAACCTCAGGCCAGTGATGTAGATAGTTTTAGTGGACATTTCCAATCCTCTTCAGATCCTGTGATGCAAGTGAGGGTCCATTCTTTTTTTGTTTGTTTGCAGTACTAAGAGGCTGAACCCAGGGCTTCACACATACTTTGCAAATGCTCTACTACTGAGCTGCACCCCCAGCTCCTTTTTTATTTTTTACCTTGAGATGAGTTTTCAATAAGCTACTCAGGCCCTCTGGCCTTGAATCTGTGATCCTTTTGCCTCTACCTCTCTAGTTGCTGGGTTACAGGCATGTGCCACAGCGTCAGGAGAGGGTCCATTCTTGAACCAGCCCCTTATGAATCCATCCTTGAAACTGACTCTGCTGTCATGATCAGAACTATAGTCAGAGCTCAGATAACCACACACACTTCTGTTGGAACAGCCCCTCCCTTGCTCTATCATCCCTTAGCTCTCCAAGAAACTGGTTTCTGGAAGGGCCTACCTGGTGAAGTTATCAGGAGCCACGTGGCAAAACCAATAGAGCCTGGTACACTAGTGAGCCCTGCCACTCACCATGCATCATCCCTGCACAGCTTCCTCAAACTTTTCTATTTTCTTTTGGAGAGAATGATGTGTCATGGTAAGTAAGAGCATGAGTGCACTATGGCCAAGGGGGCCATGGACTACACAGGAGATAAGGCCTACAAGGAGGTAAATAAGGTTAAGTGAAGTCATTAGGGTGGGGCCCTTATTGGAAAGAACTTATAAGAAGAAGAGGAATAAGAAGAAGAGGAGACATCAGAGTTTGCTTCCTGTGAGTGAGAAGATCACGATTCTCAAGCCAGGAAGTGTCCTTACCAGAACCTGGCCATGTTGGCAGACTGACCTCAGAGTTTATACTAGTCAGCTCTCAGTCTCTGTGACAAATACCCAAGATAATCAACTTGAAAGGAGGTTTCAGTCCAAGGCTGCTTGGCCACATTGCTTTGGGCCTGTGGTAGCACAGTACATTATGGTGGCCAGGAAGCAAAGAAAGAGATAGGAAGGGGCCAGAGTCCCAGTGTTCCCTTCCAGGTCATACCTATAGTGACTTAACTTCCTTCCACTAGGCCTTTCCTTCCAATAGAGCCATGGGCTGGGGACAAAGCCTTTAACTCATGGGCCTTTGGGGATATCCTAGATCCTAGCCTCAGCAGATTTCAAGTTTCTAGAACTGTGAGAAAATCAGTTTCTGTTGTTTAAGCCACCCATTTATCTGGCACTTTCTTATGGCAGCCTGAGGTGCCTGATGAGCACAGTGGGGCCTGGGTGACTTGGAGGTGAGGTGAAGTGGGTAGGAGGAGGGAACAAGGTGGCTGGGCGAGCCACCCAGACTGAGGGCTGGTGACTGAGATCCCTCCTGGGATAGATCGACTTCATCCATTTTTTCAGAGAGTTTAAAATCCATAGGAGGGAGCCATGATTTCACTTTTTATGGATGAATAGCCATAAAGGCTGCCTGAAATAAGCTGTACAGTGAATTTAACTTGAGGAGTTCTGGAAAGAACATTATTTTAGAGAAGAACAGGTACTTTCAGGGTGGTTTGGCCATAGACACATTATTTTATTTTAGATTACAAAGAATATGCCCATCTCATGACACAGATGGTTAAAGAGTTATGTAAAAATAGGCCTTTGACCTTATAACCACAGTCTTATCAAAGTCTGAGTCTTGAATATTTCTGAATGTCTGACAGCCCCAATAGACCATCCATTGAGGCCACAGCTTCCCAAACTGTTGATCTAATCATTAGGGTCTCTGTTTCTTGGGAGTTATTAGGAGGAAAAACAACTATATCCAAGCTACTGGGAGATATGCAACCACTGATAATTAGAATGAAATAAAATCGATGACTAAATGAATGTGCAGTTTACATGCAAAGGTAACCTTTTATTCTTTCCAATTAGGCCTGCTCCTGTAGACTTGGCAGATGAGGCTGTGTTATAAATAGAAGTGATATTTTGTAGGGTCCTTCTATCTAAAATGTGTATGAGGTCAAATTCTAATCAAGGTGATATATATAAGTAATGAGCTGAGCCCACATTCCCAGGCATTTATCCATTTAGTGGTAATAAATGAGCAAAGATGAAAAGAGAGCTTCCAGACTAGTGCAGCAAAATAGAGACTGTGTGGCTGGAGCACAGCAACTTAACTCTTTGTAATGAATGCCTGCTAGTGATAATTGACTTCATTTGCTAATTGTATTCATGATATTAATGACCTTATTAGCATAATAGTCACATCCTATTCTCCTGTGGCCAAAGTTTGGGGAATTATAAGTGTTGTACACCTTGTTGCTATAGATATACTTATGCATCCCAGTCATGTACAAATTCAAATGCCATCTGTGTTGACTTGATACAAGGACACCCTGAAATTATCGTTTGTTTTTAAGGGTGTTTTCTGAGAATTTGGTAGAGATCATTTTTTTTTCTGAGTAATGAATTTCATATTCATGATAGGTCTCCAAATTTGGCTCCTGTTATTGGTGAGAAGATCTTTTCTTCCTCTCCTGAATTCCACTGAATAGTAAGAGCTAAGAATCCAGGAGAAGGATTCTGGAATTGAGAAGAAGGAAGAGTAATTGATGATGGGCAAATTTCAACAAAAGAAGGAAGAAAAACAACTGGGTTCACAACACCCTACTCCATAGAAATGGGAAGGTGGGAAAGACCTTTGCTCTGAAGTGGGCTATAGGATGCTCATTGAAGAGGTGTCCTACCTGTCCCTGGGGGAAAGGAACATCCTCCTCTCTGAAGACATAGGGATATAGAGTAGAATCAAATATACAGGCCTAGCTAAGCTCCCACCAGGCCATTCTCAGTAGATTGTGCCTGATTGTCTAATCATAATTCCCTAGGACTATCTGCCTCTTCATGAAACCCAAGTATGAAAATAGGAGTTTCTTTGGCTTCTTATTTCTGAAGGCTTTTGTGTTACATAAAATTTACAGTAAATAAATTTGTATATCTCTCTTGTTAAGCTGTCTTTTGTAATAAGTGCCTCAGCCATGAGCCTAGTGATGGGTGAGAAAAGAAATTTTTCTTCCCTTACATTTCTCTTACAGAAGTAAAAGTTTGCTCTTTCTTGCTTAGGGGATTATGGAAAGGCAGGGAGGCTTGATAGGCAGAAGAGAGCTGGGTTTGCTAGATAAGACCTGCAAAGTGGGGGATTTGTTCCAATGTAGATTTGGGACCCTGGAAAGGGACTGGATTACCCCTTCCCCTAGCCAACTCCTGTGCTAATTTATGTGTGTGGTGGAGACTTAGAAGTTTCCACATGCTGCTTCTCAGCCAAAAAGGGGTAGTGAAAGGGTGTACATGACAACTAGCAAGGCTGTCTTAGAATCTGGAATGGCAAGAGAAAGGTGATCTTCACTGGCTAGGTAAGGATATAACAGAGCTCATGCAAGCCAGGAAGAACCCCCAGGTCACTTTGGAGTTGTAAGGCCAGCTCATTCCATCCATGGCTCCTACAAGGGACACTAGCCCCCTAGATGCTGGCTGCGCTATAAGGTCTACCAGTCCAGTGACACCTCAGTCTAGGCATTTGGCATCAGGGATCATCATATGGAATCAAGGACCCCTTTCTTTCTTTAGCCATCATCTTGGGGAAGAGAAGAAGGAAGAAAGGACATCTTAAAGCCGAACATTTATCCCAAAGACCTCAAATTGCCTGAGGATTCTGTTTAGAGTTTGAAATTGGCTTGAGATTACAGAGCTGACCTAAAAATTTCTAGTTCCCTCTTTCTGCTTGGAAGGGGAACAGGGAAGCTTATAAGAGAGATTAATTAATAAGAAAGCAATGAAGTTTCATTTCGTTTGGCTTTGTGGGAATAGTGTAAGTAAATTTGCAACCCTGCTACATAAGCGAAATCTTTTGGTCCTGCTATCCTTCCAGGTGCATTTTAGTTATTTATAATGATTACTCAGGATAACTATGGGATATCTAGCAGGTTTGGAAGTGGCTACGACTGCTATGTCACCATGAATCAGCCTCTCAGGCAGTCTGTAGTTCCTGTGGTATGGCCTTCCCTTGATGATCCTTGTGGTATCTCCTTACCTGGACCCTTTATCCGTGACTCTGTTTGATACTTGGAATTCCTCTGCCTTCCCTTATGACCTTGACACATAGCTGACGGGGAAGCTATGCCATATACTTCAGTTGACTGCCAGTGGCAGAGTTGGGGTTTGAATTCAGGTAATCTGGTCCATAGTATGTGCTCTTACCATTATATGATACTTCATGAGGAAGAGACACAGTATTTTTCTTATTCTCACTCTCAATACAGAGCACTTTACCTCTGGTCACCAAAATGTGTAAGGACTTTTCCTTACCAACAGCCAATCAATTCTCCAGTGGATACCAGGTGTGTGTCCTATATTTTAATTCAATTTAAACATTATTTACATCAGATCTACAGATTAAGGGCTCTGTCCCATAAAACCATCTATTTTAGATACTAATCCAAAGTCCTAGGTTATAACTTATATTTCTATATTTGGGAGTTCCCATGACCCCCTCTGTGAGTTCCATTAATCTTCTAGAGAAGGTTACAGAACTCAGGGAATACTTTACTTATGATTTCCCATTGTCTCAGTCCATTTGGGAAGCTATAGCAAAATACCTTACACTGGGTAATTTATAAACAATAAAATTTATTTCCGGAGGCTGGGAAGTCTAAAATAAAGTTGCCAGCAGATTCAGTGTCTGGTAAGGGCTTGCGCTCTGCTTTCAAGATGACACTTTTTTGGTGTACTCTTATGTGGCAGATGAGATTGAAACGGCTATGTAGCCCAGGCTAGTCTGGAACTCATTATGTAGCCCAGGCTGGCCTTGAACTTACTTTGATTCTCCTGCCTCAGCCTCCCAAGTGCTGGGATTACAAACATGCACCAATTTGCCTGGTTTCCACCTCTTTTATAAGGGCATTAATTCCATTCACAAAGTTAGAATCCTCCAGGAGCTGAACCTGGAGGCCATTGCCATAGTTAGCCCTTAGCTTTGCAGGCTTGGAGCACCTATTCCTTCACCACTCCAATCAAACAAATAAAAGATACTCACTATGTAATGATACCTGCTCATCTTCCAAGCCAGCAGTGTAGTATCTTGAAAGCTCTCTGCTTTTGCTGTAACACTTTGGCTCTCCTGTCTCCTTCTTGTAGAGATGCTGGGGACTACACTGGACGTATTTGGGTAACCACGACAGTCTTCTCACTGCAAGATCCTTATTCATGTCTGAAAAGTCTCTTTTGCTATGTAAGATAACATATTCACAGATTCTAATGATTAGGACATGGATATCTTTGGGGCTATTATCCAGTTTATTATACAGGACTTAATGGTAGGGTCTGGAGAGTACAGGGGAAGAAAGAAACATTTTGGGCACAAAGAAATTTAACAAAGCAAGCTCAGAAAGTCACAAATGTAAAGTGATGAGCATACAGAGTTCAACCCAGTTAGGACTTCAGGCTTAGGGCTGGGGATGTAGCTCAGTGGTAAAGCCTAGCATGTACAAAGCCCTGGGTTTGATCCCCATTACTGGAACCACCCCCCCATGCCTCAAACAAACAAACAAAAACCCCTGCCAGCTTTACTTCTCATTTTCCGTTTCTAAAACTTTACAATGTATATGCATGTGACTTCTGTGTCTGCAAACAATTATTTGTATAGAGTTTGAGGCAAAGAGTTGTGGATTTGCGCAAAGTCATACAGCTTGTTAATAGGATTATAACATGAAGTTAATGGGGTTCTAAGCTATTGCTTAGCTCATAAGTCTCACACCTATGGCCTTGCTATTTGAAGCATTATTTATTTACCTATAGTAAAGATAAAACTATAGTTGTAAACATGTAAATACAGCAAACTCTGTGCATATCTCTTGATATATATGTATTCTCAAGTATATATTTGAAAGTATTTTCTATTTTTTTTTATTACTTCTTCCTTTCTTTCTCTCTCTCTGGTACCAGCTTGACTCTAAGGTCTCTTCCTTCAGCCAAGTATTCAGACATGTCTGGGGCACTGCCGAGCCATGGGCAGAGCCATCTGTGCCTGCTTGTTCACTACTCTCTCTCCAGAGTCAGCACAGTGCCCTCAATAGTTGTTGAACAAACTAATAAGTGACCCTATTTGCAGCAGGGACTATAGTATTTCATGGGAAAGCACTTGACCCTAGGGAATAGGGAGCCAGGCACACAATTTAAGTGCAATAAAAAAATCTCAGTCCTGGGAGAAACAGGCTGCTTAGAGTCCTATTTTGTACTTGACTCTCAGGGTGCTATCAGCCTCCACCTGCCCCCGTGGACTGTGCAAGGAGAACCTCAATTAGAAGACCTTGGAAGACTCCCCAGACACCTGGGAACATTGCTTTGAGAGCTTTGCTATTGGATCCTTGTCCCAATGTGACCACGCCTTAATGTGGCAGGGGGGCAGGTGGTGCTGTGGTGTCGGGTGCACCATGGGTTTAGCGTCACTGCAGTGTCTCCAGCAGTCTGGGCCTAGCCCTGTGGCTTTAGTGGACTATAATGTTGGCTGGGTGGCTCTGAGGAGCACAGGGGGAGTGTGACACTTCCACCAGCCTCTGGAAGGGTCTCTATGAGCCCCCAGGCCCCAGTAACAGTCACCACCCCATGGTAACTGAGAGGGATGAGCCCCTGAGCACACAGGACATCCTCAGGGCTCCTGGAAACAGGGAGACACTGAGGGAAGCTAGAGGGACCACAATAATGTGTGGAGGGAAAATCAAAGAATTGTGTTTATTGTTTATGTGATTGTACTTTACCTTTCACACCAGGCTTGGGCAGACTTTGTTGTTAGGTGCCATTGAGTCAGTGTCTGACCTATAGCAACCCTACATACACCAGGCAAAACACTATCATCAGTGCTTCTCTGCTGTTCATACAGTTTTCAATGGCTGATTGTTTTTTGGGAGTGGATTGCTGGGTCCTTCTCCCAAGCCTACAGCACTTGATGTTCCCAGGTGGTCTCCCATCCAAGTACTAACCAGGTATGACCCTGCTTACCTTCTAAGATCTGATGAGATGGGATGGCACAGTGATATGGCTGCAGGCTGAGAAGATATAGGTAATTCATAAATGAGATGTGTGTTATATGCAAAAATGTTTACCCACAAGTAGCAATATAGGTGGGTTAGATGTACATCTATTATGCTGGGGTGCCAAAAATGTACACACATTATAAGAGATCATATCTATGTATTACTTTTCTCTTTGTGTCTCTCTCCTGTCTCTTCTTTTGTCTCATCTCTCTGATGAACTGTTCTGCCTTCCTCTTCTGTTTTTAAGGGCTCAGGTGATGACATTGGGCCCATTAGGTAATCTAGGATAATCTTTCTATTTTAAGGTATGTATCCTTAATTCCATCTGCAAAGTCTCTCTTGCCATATAATGTGCGTGTACATGGGTGTTACACCAGTGGGTGAAGATCATAGGGTTCAAAAGTTTGTCTACCATGTATAGCTATTTGGGTTACTTATTGGACAGAAGCCCTGGGAATCTCAGTGATCCTGCCTTTGGCCAAACAGAGAGTGAAACTCTCTGTTTGTACAGAGAGAGTGAAACTATTAGTGGAGCTTGGCCTTCCTGAATGGGAAGGAGAAAGCACAGCTGTGATCACCATAGACTAATATTTTCTTAGCCCTCCAAAGCCCAGGGTTCTGGGTTCTTATGTGATCTAACACGTGGAACATTCTTTTCTTTTTTTTTCTCCCTTTATTGGTAAATGTTGGTGGGGTATGGAGTAATATAGCATTGGTTTTTCCCGTTATGCAACTATTACATCACTTTTGGTTACACTTTTATCAACTTACAATTGTGGTTAATGGAAACTTTTGACCAATATGTAGGAAAACTCTATGCGTATTTGGGTTATATTCCCCTATTTTTCCCATGTACTCATGAAGTTGCATCGTTTACATTGAGATTATCTTCTTCCCCATTATCCCTATGTTGATTCTCCTCCGTATCCTACTTTCTGCAATCTTCACTGCCCTCTGCTAGTTCCTTCCCTCCTCCTTTCTACTCCTTATGTTGTCCTTTCTTTGCTAAGTTTAACTGTGCATTTTTATATATCAACTTATGTATAGGATTTTTTCTTTCTTTAAGTAGAATTCAGCTCCCACATATGAGTAAGAACATATGATATTTCTCTTTTTGAGCTTGTGTTTGTTTGCTTAAGATGATATTCTCTAGTTCCATCCATTTTGTTGCAAATGACATTATTTCTTTTTTTATTGGTGAGTAGTATTCCATTGTGAATATGGGCCATAATTTTTTAAACCTATTCTGTTGATGGGAGGTGGATGATTATTAAAAATGACTAGCCTATGACTTCTGGCAAAATTGGAATGCGAGGGTACGTAGCAGTTAGGATGCTTTCAGCTACAAACAACCCAAACTTGGATTCAGATGACCAAATAAGACACTTTATTATTGTAGACCATGGTGTGAAAAAGTAAGGTGGGTAAAGAGTTGGTTAACCTGTGGATGAACATCACTATTGAGGATCCAGATTCTCTTCATCTTTCTTCTTTGACATTTTTGCTGATTGGTCTTTCCCTTCGGCTGTGATCCTTCATGGTTGAATCCTCACCGTTGGAAGGTGCTGCCTTGGTTTCACATCTAGAGATACCTTGATCCAAAGGAGAAGACATCTCTCTTTCTATGTTTCTTTTAATCATGGAGTGAGTGTTTTCCAGAGGCTTCCTGGCTTCCCTGTGCTTCTTAAGGAAGAATTGCTGCTTCTCAACCCCATTTCCCTGTCTATTTACTGGCAAGATATTCTGATAGGGTCGCTTAGGATTCACTGTGTTGGAAGTGTGGTGGTAAAGGGTGGACACCTGGAGGAAAAATCAGGGATCTGTTAGGAAGAGTACTGGATAGGCCACCAGTGATGTCCATTACAGGGGAAGGGACCAGACAATTTGATTTAGGAAAATAAAGAATGTGAACTTTATTGCATTCCAGGGAGACCTCATCAGAGAGTTTAAGAAGCTTTTCCAGTAGGTAAACTGAGGCTCAAGGACTTAGCCCAGATTTACTGACTTAAATCAAATTTTCTTTTCACTACCCTATAATTTGGGAGAAGGACCTGGCAACCCCCTCCCAAAAATCAATCTGCCATTGAAAACCCTATGAACAGCAGAGAAGCAATGACAATAGTGTTTCCCCTGTTGTACAGAGGGTCTCTATGAGTCTGATGCCGACTTGACGGCACCTAACAACAACAACAACAACAACAACTCTATAATTATAACCTGGGCTTCAAATCCATGATAAACTGGGTTCAAGTTCAGGTATGGGTTCAATATGCTAAAATTTAGAGAGCTCATTTAAAACTTTAATCCTATGTGTTGTTGTTGTTAGGTGCTATCGAGCTGAGTCCAACTCATAACGACCCTCATAGGGTTTTCAATGGCTGATCGTTTAGGGATTGCCTTGGGAGTGGATTCCCAGGTCCTTCTCCCATTTTGTGGTTCTGGGAATCAAACTCAGGACCTCAGAGACTACAGAGCAGCACTCTACCAACTGAGCTAAATCCCAGTCTAATCCTATGTGTAGAAGGATGAATAAAAGTTTTCTCAAGTTTTAAATAGCTAAATGATACAAAAACCAACTAACCAAGTCTAAACTATTAAAAGCTGAATCCAGACCTAATTTTTCACTGGGTTTTGGGGTCAGGTTTGAGTTCAGAAAAATTTTAAAAAATGCTTGAAGTGGAACAGGTTCAGGGTTTGGTTTGAGTTTGGTTTGAAGTCCTGGTATCTACACATAGGATGTGAACTTGAATGGGACCCAAATTTAATGTATTAAACCTGCAGCTGCAACTGAACCCCTTCTTTCTGTGAGATTGAAGCCCGCGTTGTGGTAGGTGAGTGGATCATTATTTGTACCAGAAATCATACCATCTTCTTCGATCATACATTTGTATTTGTGGCACAAAGCATGCCTATTTCTGAACCAGCTTTTACAGCTTTGCTGAGTCTTCCACAGAGATATCAAATTAATATACTGGAAAGAACATGAATTTCTACCTCTCTCCTGCATTGTATATTCATATCAGGAGAGATGACTGCAGGAAGGGGGAGGTATTTTTGGGTCTTTAACTTGTTATATAGTGAGATATTATTTAAATTTTGCATTTTTTTCCTCAAGGAAAAAGTTTTCACTTTTTTAAACAAGAAGAGGTAAAACTCCCAAATTTAAAATTGCAGGGGCTGAAGATATAGCTCAGTGATATAGTGTTTGCTTGAGTAGCATGAAGTCCTGGGCTTAACCCCCAATGCTGCAAAGAAATGTATTTAAAACTGTCATCCTCAAATAAATAAAAACAAAACCATAGGCAAGTGGATTGTTCTAAACTCTGTCTCAAATCACATCTGATTGAGAAGTAAATGGGTGAAGTTTTAGCACAAAATGTGTTGTTGTTGTTGTTGTCATCGAGTCAGTATCCAACTCACAGTGACCTTGTGTACAACAGGCGAAACACTATTGTCAGTGCATCTCTGCTGTTCATAGGGTTTTCAATGGCAGATTGATTTTTGGGAGGAGGTTGACAGGTCCATTTCCCAAGCCTACAGTACCTGATGTTCCCAGGTGGTCTCCCATCCAAGTACTAGCCAGGCCCGATCCTGCTTAGCTTCTGATATCTGTCATGATCAGATGCCACAGGGCTACGGCTGCAGGCAGCACAAAATGTAGTTATTTGAGAACCAATAAGAAATAGAAAACAGAAGTTAAGTCAGGAAGATCATCATGAGCCAGAATAGAAATAAACAGAAGTAGCAAGTCAGTATATGGTGTTTTGGCAAGAATGAATAATTTTGTATGGAATTTTTATGTGGAATGTGTAATACATAACACTATCCAAATCACTGAACATTCGTGAGGAATCCATTGCACCTAGAAATTGAACCAGGCTACCTCTGCATATAAAAATGGAGAAAGCGCTGAACAGGCTAAAGAAAATTACCTCTCTCCCCCAGCCCCTGCCTTCTGTTAATATTATATGAAGCTTTTAAGGCAGAGTCAACCACACAAAAACAACATCTGCTTGACAGATTTCCTTTTGTCCTGGAGCCCAGCATTCCGTTCTATCCCACTGAGTATGTTTATTGGAAAGTATGAACAGATTCCAGAGGAAGCACAGATGCATTTACTTACCTAGCTGCTTGCTTCTTTGGAATTGCCTGTTCAAATGAAGGCAATGGTTCTGGGGCTGGATACAGTGGGTGGCAATGTCCACCTGTGGGTAGTATTGAACAATGGATAATGTAACATCTGTAGTTGAGTATTTGGCAGAATAAGAAATGTTCTAGGGTCAATTCTCTGGCATGCAGGGCCAGGGTATGATCAGTAGAGAATCATTTAGTAGCCAAAACACTCATCAAGGTCAGACAGTTAACTTTTGGTAGTTTCCTGTGTTTATAAGAGCTGTCTTTCGAAGGTCACTTTCTGAATTAATGTGCTTCTAAGGATGGATATGGCCAGGATAACAGATTTCAGTGAAAATCAAGAAGGCTATATTTTTAAAAGAGACATTTATTGATTATCTAGTAAAGTATATCAATTCTGAAGATGTCTTTCTTTTTCCATATTGGTAAGATCTGTGAGGTTGCATATACATGATTGCTAATACTTGACAATTTTGACTTTTAAAAAGGCAGTTTTATTTAGTTCAACTGAATATACTAGATTTCAATTCAATCCAGTGCTTTAACAAATATTAGGTTCCTAATGAGGCACTATGCTATAAGTGCTGGAGTTGGATAGATGGACAAAATAGTCCTGGGTCCTGTCCCCACAAAACTTACAGTTTAGAGGGGGTGAAGGACAATTCTCCCACTGCTTTGAAAGGAGAAGAACTGTTACAGTATAAATTCAGAGCAAGAGAACTTTATCCATTCTAGAATGGTCAGCAGAATCTTCCTAGTGGGGGGAATAAAAAAAGAAAAGATTTACACCCTTATTCTGAAGGCAATGAGAAATGATGGTGCAAAGAGTGACCTGATCACAATGGTGCTATATAAAAAGGATCTTACAATTGCTGTGTGGAGAATAGACTAGAATCTGAGAAATCACTTGGCTATTTCTGGAATTCAAGCAATAAAAGATGGAGGCATTAGTGGGCCAGTGAGCACGGGTGAACCTCAGAGGACTCAGAGCTGTTTTGGAGGGAAATCAACAGATTTTGGTACTTGTAGGGTGACAGGGAGGTAGGAAAGTAGATTGCTTTGTGAATGTAGGACTGCATCTATGGCACTGGGATTTTCAGTGGCCACAAACTGTATCCCTTTAACTTCTTAATGACTACTGTGGGTTGCAGTACCACAGTTTGCCAGTAGATGCTTCTTTCTAATGTCTTCTGATTGCTAGTTTAAAAACTCTAAACACCAAGTTTCAGGCTATATTTTATATACATATATACATTTACATATTATATACATTTTTTTTTGCTTTAGAAATTAAAAAGATATGTTTGGAGCTCAACTAAGATGGAAGAATATGAGAGTTTGTTACTCAAAACTTGATGATGCAAGCTTCAGTTTATAGTTCAATCCTGTGGATATGGTAGGACTTTGGACTTCAAGGCCATTCTCTTGATCTTCTTACCTATAGTCTGGACTTGAATTTGGTGAAGATGGGCAAGAGATGGAGCTTTCCCATTATTGGAAGACTGATCCCTCAAAAAACCCCAAAGGCCTGGATTTTCATTTCAAAGATATCAGCCCAATTTCATTACTGCTTCCAAGAAAGCTCTTTCTTCTAGGAAAGGAGGAAATGTGCTGAGAAAAGTTATTCATTGAATGCCTATTTGCTTTAATTTATTTAGTCCTCACACCAACACTTTGAGGTATATCTTTTTATTCTCATTTTACAGATGAAAAAATCTAGGACAAGGGAGATTAATTAACATGCCCAGGGTTACATAGTTACCACATAACAGAACTGAGATTTGGCTGCAAAGCATACTCCCCTCCATTTTATTATTCATCTCTGCTATGTTCTATGCCCACAGTGTGCCATCACGCACAGATACAAGGTTAAAATGGAAGCACTTTGATATCCCACTTAGATTTTAGCCAAAGGTCTCCTAACACATCCATTTTTTTTTTTTTTTTGGTACTGGGGGTTGAACCCAGGGCCTCTTGCTTGCAAGCTCTGCAAGTGTTGGACCACTGAATTACACCCTAAGCCCATTTTTTATTTTTATTTTTTTACTTTTTGAAACAGGGTCTCTCTAAGTTAGGCAGACTGCCTCTGGTCTTGAACTCGTGATCCTCCTGCCTCTGCCTCCTGAGTCGCTGGGATTACAGGCATGCGCCACCATTCCTGGTGTAACACATTCATTTAATCAATTGTGGTACCATCTAATTCAAGTAATGTTAGTAGATTCATGTTGATACTGGGGTTGATAAATGAGTTTGTCAAAGGACCCTGTTTCAATTTAAGATATTTTTGAAGTGGTTATTTGCATAATTTAATTGATTCAAAAATAACCATTCCTGTAGGATTCCTTTGGGGACCTTATTCCTCAGGGCAGATGGAATCCCATCAACATAACTTTTTTTTTGTGTGTGTGGTACTGGGGTTTGAACCCAGGACCTTGCGCTTGCATGCTCTGCAAGTGCTGGACCACTGAGCTGCACCCCCAGCCCACTTTTTTTTACTTTTTGAGACAGGGTCTCACTAAGTTATGCAGACTGCCTCTGGTCTTGAACCTATAATCCTCCTGTCTCCACCTCCCAAGCCTCTGGGATTACAGGCATGCACCAACTGAGATAAATCCCAGCCCAACTAGTCATTTGTTGTTGTTATTAGGTGCCCTTGAGTGGGTTAGCTATAATGCTATTGGGTATTTACCCAAAGGGAGATGGGTCATCATACCACCGAGACATCTGCATCTCCATGTTCAATGCAGCACTTTTCACAATAGCAAGGATATGGAATCAACCAAAGTGCCCTTCAACAGAAGAATGGATAAAAAATCTATGGTACATATACACAATGGAATACTACTCAGCAATCAAGAAAAATGAAATAAGGTCATTCACAGCAAAATGGATGGAATTAGAGAAAATTATTTTAAGTGAACGAACACAAGCTCAGAAAGAGAAACACCACATGTTCTCACTCATATGTGGGAGCCGAATCAAAATTATAAGAAGGAAAAATCCTATTCAAAGGTCAGATCAAAATAAAATGAAAAAAAAAAAAAAGCTAAGAATAGTGTCAATATAAATGGTCTAGAATATGCCTGCAATTGTTCTGACAAGATAAAAATAAAGTTCACTACAGGAAAAGTTTCTACCTTAAACAGAACTGGAATCCAAGGACATATAGAAAAATATTACCAAGTAAATGATAGAGAAGACTTAGATGGGGAGGGCGGGGGAGGAAGCATACAAGAGGGTAAGGGGGAACCTATATGAGTAATATACATAAAAATGCATATATGGAAATGTCACAATGAAAAGCATGTCAGAATGAATCACATTAAGGTGTACATTAAACATTTCCAATAAAAAAATAGTTCAATCACATGCCCAAAGGTGCCATGAGGTAATTTAGCCATGACAACAGGTTGTCTAGTTAACATGTTAATTTATAAATGTGCTGATATTTCAAAGTGTATGTGTTCATTCTGTATTTTTAACATGTATTAAAGCAACAAAAAATGAAATAAAAAATGTGAGGACTCTTTAACCTGAGACAAATGATGAAAGTCAAACTTTGTCCTCAAATAAAAAAATATTCCATGCTTAAAAAAAAATCAATTGGCTGTATGGATGTGGTGATTCATTCATTCATTCTTTCCTTCTTTCTTTCTTTCCTTTCTTTCTTCCTTCTTTCCTTTCTTCCTTCTTTCCTTCCTTCTCCTCCCCCCTCCTTCCCTCCCTCCCTCCCTCCCTTTCTCCCTTCCTTCCTTCCTTCCTTCCTTCCTTCCTTCCTTCCTTCCTACCTTCCTTCCTTCCTTCCTTCTTTCCTTCCTTCCTTCCTTCTTTTCTTCCCTCCCTCCCTTTTTCTTTTCCTTTCTCTTCTCATTTGTAGTACTCAGGGTTGAACCCAGGACTTCGTGAATTCTGACAAACGCTCTGCCACTGAGCCATACCCCCAGCCTTCTTTATTTTTTATTTTTGAGACAGAGTCTCACTAAGTTGCACAGGCTGTCTCTGCTTTGAAACTTGTGATTCTTTTGTTCCAGCCTCCCAAGTCGCTGGAATTATAGGCATGTGTCACGGTACCTGGCTTGGAACTTTTCTGTTTGTTGTTAACTCTAAACTTCATGACAGCTGCTAGGAAATGTATTACTATTCTATCCCCTTTTTAAAGGTAAGAAAACTGAGGCACAGTGAGGTTAAGTAATTTGTCCAAGGTCACAACAGTGGTTCAGGCAAAACTGAAACTCAGATGGACTGGCTCTATAGTCCATTCTCCTAAGCTTTATTTCCTCAAGTTTGCTTTTTAATTACAATGCTACTAACACCAAGCTTTTCATCTTGTTTTCCAATGTATTTTTACTCCATTAATTCACTTAGCAAATCTTTTTGTCATTGTAAAAATGCCACCCAAGACACAGTCTAATTTATTACTTAAGATGTGCAGAGTCCAAATTTATAAATTGTAGGATAAGATTGTTTTTGTTGATGGTGCCTTATACTCTGAAACAGTTTCATATATATAATATTCTCTCTCTCTCTATATATATATGTAGTTGTTGTTAGGTGCTGTCGAGTCGTGTCTGACTCATAGCAACCCACATAGAGTTTTTGATGGCTGATGGTTTTTTGGGATTGTTTCAGGCGTGGGCTGCCACATCCTTCTCCCATTTTTGTGGTGCTGGGGTTCAAACCCAGGGCCTCTGAGATCACAGAACAGCACTCTACCAACTGAGCCAAACCACAGCCCCATATGTATATATGTACGTATCTCTAAAAACTATTACTATAAAGAAAAAAAAAAGGCTATTACACACATGAAAGTCCACTGTAACAAATTGGATAGTTCATAGTGATGTCTAATCCTCTGAGAGAGTGGATTATTTTCTTCTAGTCTTTGTTCACACTGATATTTAGAGCAGCATGTCCTCATTAACCCCTTCTACAAGATGGTGGGTTATAATTATGCTTCTATTCTCCCTCGGGAAGAAAGAGATGATGGATTCAGCACAAAGCTGGACCCCACTGTATTAGTAAGTAGCCTGACTGCTGTGCACATCAGGATAACTTTCATGATACATAGAGGTAACACAATGGAAATCACAGTTGAGAAATCCAATTTATCTTGCTGTGAATAGAATTGCCTCTAATACAAATGACAATTAGTTTTGTTCCGTAACACTGTTATAGAAATGTGACATTGAAAAACTACTTGCAAACTATTAAAGCATTCATCTACTGTGAGTTCATGCTACAGAGGGAAAAATGTGAATTCTACTTATGTGAAAAGACATAAAAGGGTTTTTCACAAAGAGTAGCCACAAGGTCAGGATACGACTGCTGAGGTAATGAAGTGAAGGCTTCCCTGAAACTTTTAGTTGCTTATACATTCTATTAAAGCTGCAAAATTCTGCTGATTCTTGGTTCTCAAAACCACTGGGGTTGCAGCTCAGTCACATTATAGATTAAGCACAGAGTGAAGCCAGCCTTTAATGTTTCCTCCTGAACTGCATAAGTGCCTGCTGCTGAAGCTCTTGGCTGGCCTTGGGTCTTCTCTTTGGTTCCAGAATCTTCCTCCACTACTTCTTCCCGGCATCACTGGTCAAGCCAGGACACTGCTTCCCTCATTACACAGCAAAGCCTCAAAATGCACCTTCCCATTCACTGTGAGAATCAAAAGGCCCCTGCGGTAGAGCACTTTAAAATGAAAAACAAAAACAAAAACATCACAAGGTCCCACCAAAAACAAACAACACCAAACTGAAATGAAGATAACAATTTTCCACCTTTCTGTAGGCAAGCATACATTTAAAATAAACATTTAAAAATGTTTATAATCTAATAAGATTAGACTCAGACATCCTGCAAATAAACTGTATACATATTTATTGATCACCTACAAGTCAGTGCATTACCTAGGGAGAGTGTGATATGTTGGAAATAACATGAGATCTGGAGCAGGGAGTAGCTGGGTGAGAATTCAAGCTTCACTGCTCATGGGCTGTGTGAGCCTGGGCAAATGCTTAACATTACTGAATTCAGTTTCCTTACTGGTAAAGGGAGATAACAGCTACTTTGTTCTGAGAATTAGACATTATGTATATGGTGTCTGGAACATAATAAATGTTAAATGATAACTATTATTAGGGTCTGTGGGGAAAGGTAAAGATGAGACCTGGTTCTCACTTTTTTTTTTTTGGCAGTACTAGGGGACTGAACTCAGGGTCTCATGCATACTTTGCAAGTACTCTGCCACTGAACTGCACCCCTAGCCCATTTTTAGTTTTTAAATTGAGACAGGGCCTTGCTAAGTTGCACAGACTGCCTCTGGCCTTGAACCTGCAATCCTGCTGCCTCTGCCTCCTGAGTCTCTGGGGCTACAAGCGTGCACCACTGCACCTGGCCTTTGTTTCCCACTTCTGAGGAGCTTGTTCTCCAAGGGGAGAGCAGATGTACATAAATATGTGTGCTTCAAAGAAGAAAGGATAAAGACCACAAAAAAGCTTCCACGTGTCTTGTTAAGAGTGCTATGAAGAGGACTTATTGGCTGGGATAGTGCAATGCCATCCTAACTGGTCTCCCTGACTCCTGCCTTGTCCACTGCAATCTACACTTCACTTAACAGCCAATATGTTCTTTCCAATGGCTGCAGCTGTAGCACTGTGGCATCTGATCCTGTCAGATCTCGGAAGCTAAGCAGGGTTGGGCCTGGTCAATACTTGGAAGGGAGAACACCTGGGAACACCAGATGCTGTAGGCTTGGGAGAAGGACCCGGCAACCCACCCCCAAAAATCAATCCCCTGCTGAAAACCCTATGAGTAGCAGAGAAGCACTGACAATAGTGTTTCACCTGTTGTGTGTAGGGTTGCTGTGAGTCAGAAATTGGCTCTACAGCACCTAACAACAACCGTGTTCTTTCTTACATCCAAATCTGATCACATCAAGGTCAGGCTCAAAATACTCCCAACGGATTTTATTTCTTTTGGGATAAAGTGTCAGTATATAAAATAAGAAATTGGTTCATACAATCATGAAGGCTGAGAAGTCCCAAGATCCGCAGTTGGCAAGCTGCAGATTTGGGAGATCTGGTGATACTGTTGTTGTTGTTAGGTGCCGTCGAGTCGGTATCCAACTCATAGTGACCCTCATAGGGTTTTCAATGGCTGACTGTTTTGGAATTGCCTTGGGAGTGGATTGCCAGGCCCTTCTCCCATTTTTGTGGTGCTGGGAATTGAACTCCGGACCTCAGAGACTGCAGCGCAGTGCTCTACCAACTGAGCTAAATCCCAGCCCTTCTGGTGATATAGTTCCAGCCAAAGAATCAAGAAAGCTAATGGTGTTAAGTTCCTATCTAAAAGCAGACAAAGATCTACCATATGTCCTCAAGCAGCCTATCAGGTAAAATTTCCTCTTCATCAGCCTTTTCGTCCTATTCAAGTCTTCAGTCAGTTGGATGAAGCCCACTCACATTAAGGAAGCCCACTCACATTAAGAAGGGCCTGCTTTACTCAGACTGTGAATTCAAATGTTAATCTCATCTGAAAATACCTTTACAGAGCCACTGACAATAATGTTTAATTAAATGACTGGATACCCCAAAGCCAGTCAAGTTCTAAGAACATGCCCTGCTCTTGTTTGCTTCTGTTCCTTTGCACATGTTCTTCCCTAAATCTAGACTAATCTTGATCTCTTGACCCCTGGTCATTTCTATTTGTTCTTCAGGGCTTAACGTACAAGTCACCCTTTCCAGATTGGGTTAAGTGTTTTTCTTATGATACCCTCCAGGTCTACTATCATATATGCTTCTCTCTTCCTCCTCCTCCTCCTCCTCTTCCTCCTTCTTTTCTGTGGTACTGGGGGTTGAACCCAGGGCCTTACACTTGCATGCTTTGCAAATTCTGTACTGAGCTGCACCACCAGTCCATTTTTTTTTCTTTTTTAAGACAGAGTCTCGCTAAATTATTCAGACTGCCTCTGGTCTTGAACTTGTGATCTTCCTGCCTCTGCCTCCCAAGTCGTTGGGATTACAGGCATATGACGTTGTGCCTGGCTTCCATACTTCAAAGTGCCATGCTTCTTTGTGCACTGTAATTTCCTATTTACTTGTGTCTATCACACTGACTGTTAGCTCACGGAGAGTCAAGAACTTTCCCTTTTGCTTCCACATTATCTCCTGTGACTAGTACAGCATCCAGCCTGCTAGAACCTATATATATACATATATATGTATATATATGTATATATGTATATATGTGTATATACACACACACACATATACATACATACATACACACACATACACACATACATATATATATATAAATTTATTTTTATTTTTCCATACTGGGAAGTGGAACCCTTTATTTTTCCACACTGGGAAGTGGAACCCTGAATCTTGCACCTACTTTGCAGGCACTCTGCCACTAAGCTGCACAC
The DNA here is from genome assembly GCA_007922755.1 of Pedetes capensis. NCBI lineage: Eukaryota > Metazoa > Chordata > Mammalia > Rodentia > Pedetidae > Pedetes > Pedetes capensis. Next base: position 2,460 of record VMDO01011848.1, on the reverse strand, counting down.
CCAGCCCATTTTTAATTACTTTTTTATATTGAGACACAATCTCACTAAGTTACACAGGTTGCCTCTGGCCTTGAAATCATGGCCCTCCTGCCTCTACCTCCTGAGGTTACAGATGTGTGCCACTATGCTGGGCTCAATAGTTATTTTTAAATGAATAGATGAATAGACTTAGTGGAACAGATGGAAGTTGATATGAGCCTTAGAGGAGGGAAGATTTCAGAAGAAATCTAATACTCAATTTGGGAAAATCAACAACAGTAGTGAAAAATATTTACCTTGGAATTAAGACTTTGGACATTTGTATAGTTATTTTGAAAGATAATAGTCATTTCCCTATGTTGTTGTTAAGTGCCATCTAGTGGGGTCTGACTCATAGCAACCCTATATACAACAGAACGAAACACTATATACCAAAAATAATTGCAGTTATCCTGGGATAGTCCCAGGAGGCAAGGGGCTTTTCTTTTCATCATGTTTGAAGAACTCTTTTAACTTTTTATTATGAAAAATATTCAAATACATGTAGATGTTATGGTTGGACTCTTCAGTGTCCCCTGAAGGCTCATGTGTTAAAGGCTTGGTTTCCAGCTGATGGGGCTTCTGGGAAGTGATTGGATCATGAGGGCTGTGACCTAATGAATGGATTAATCCATTGATGGACTCATAGTATGATATTATTGGGACTTATGTCCTGCTTGGAGGAAGTAGGTCACTGAGGAGGTGACTTTGAAGGGTATATCTTGTCCCCAGTCCCTTGAGCCATGCATCCCATCCACCCTGAGGTTAGCAGCTTTCTCTGTCACCTGCTCCCACTGCCCTGATGTTCTGCTTCACCATAGCAAAGGAGCCACCTGGCCATGGGCTGAAACCTCTAAAGCTGTGGCCAAAATAAACTTTTTGTACTTTAACTTGGTTTTCTCAGGCATTTTGTCACAGTGACAAAAAGTGACTAACACAAAAAAGTTGAAAAGTAGTATAATGAGGGTCCATACAGTTGTCTTAAATAATTATTGACAGGTTATCATATTTGCATTTTTTTTGGATAAAGAATTTTAAAGTGTATCTTGGACAATCTGATATTTTTTGTCCTTAAATACTTCAATATATCATTGCATCTTTAAAAATAAAAACGTTTTCTTTCAGTCATGACACTGTGATAGAACTCAACATTAGTAACATTTCCTTAATAACATTAAATACAGTCCATATTTGAATTTCCCTAAAGTGTCCTTTTTTTAATTTTAACAGCTGGTTTGCTTGAGTCAGGATACAAATAAGGTGCACATATTTGATTGACTGTTGTGTATTTTGAATCCACAGTACCCCTATCCTTTTTTTTCTTGGTGGTACTGGGAATGGAACTTAGAGCTGCCCACTAGGCAAACTCTCTACCAGTGAGCTACCCTCCTCAACCCTGCCCTTAAACTCATGCCATTGACTTGTTGAAAAGAGTAGATCATTTGTCATGCAAAATACCTCTCATTCATGCTTTGTTTATTTGCTTCTAAATGATGGCATTTAACTTGTTCTTTTTTTCTCTTGTCTTTCTTATTGTTTGCAGCCATAGCACCCTGGCATCCAATCCTGCATGATTTCAAAAGCTAAACAGTGTTGGCCTGGTTAGTCCTTGGATGGGAGACTGCCTGGGAATATCAGGTGCTGCAGGGTAGGGAGAGGGACCTGGTAATTCACTTCTGAAACAATCTGCCATTGAAAACTGTCTGAATAGCAGAGAAGCACTGGGCATGGCATAGTGTTGGGGAGTGTTTCATTCTGTTGTACACAGGGTCGCTATGAGTCAGACTCCGTTCCAGGGCACTGAACAACAACAATTTCCCATAAACTGGAAGTTAGTCTTGATTCAGTTCAGACTTAGCATTTCCCACAAGAATACTTCATAGGTAGAGCTGTATATACTATGATATATCATATCAGGAGGCAAGTGTTTTCTAGTTTTAGAGATGCTAAGAGTGTTCATCTGATACTTTTGTTGTAAAATTGCAACCCCCCATGCCCAACAAATAATCAGTGCAGTGTTACTTTGGTACTTTGCTAATATCCAGTTATTATTACCTGTTTACCTATTTTTAGCAACTATTGATGATTTCCGGTAATTCCCTGTCTATATATTGCTGCAGTCGCTTCTGAATGATCTTTAGTAGAATTCCGGAAAATCAAGCGGGATTCAGAAGAGGGCGGGGAACTAGGGACATCATCGCTAATGTCAGGTGGATATTAGCTGAAAGCAGAAAATATCAAATAGATGTCTATCTATGTTTTATTGACTACACAAAAGCATTTGATTGTGTGGATCACAACAAATTATGGATAACTCTTCGGAAAATGGGAATACCAGAACACCTAATTGTGCTCATGAGAAATCTGTACATGAACCAGGAGGCAGTTGTTCGAATAGAACAAGGAAACACTGAGTGGTTTAAAGTTGAGAAAGGTGTGCGT
>VMDO01011847.1:0-64846 GCA_007922755.1 Pedetes capensis | reverse complement strand
CGTCCCCAGCATCCTGTCTGATGTCCTCTTCTACTTTTATTTATTTTTTCTTTTTCTTTTTTAACCTTCAGTGTCTTCAGGGACTTCCTCTCTCTCTCTTTTATTTGGGTGCTGGGGATCGAACCCAGGGCCTCATGCATTCTAAGCCTAGGCTTGCACGCTGCACCTGCAGTCCCTAGGGAACACTGTTAGTGTGTCTGAGCTTTCCTTCCTGACTCCATCCCTGCTTATCTCACTCTGCAATGAGAGGCCATGGGAAGTTTGAGGGCAGGAAAGGTCCCTGTGCGCTGTGTTGTGTGTGCTGTGGTTGGTTGTTGGAGGCGGGGGCTGCTCTGCCAGGGCAGTTGCAAAGCAACAGGAGAGATGTAGAATAAAACTCTCCAGGAGGTGCACTCCGCCAAACACCATAACCCTATTGGAAGGGTGAGAAGGGGTGGAAGGGAAGAAACCCATTCTGGAATTCTCAGACTGCGTGGTAGGAAGAACAGTGGGGCCATAAATGGAAATGAAAGAGTAAAAAGGGCTGAGTGTTGAAGTGAGGGTGACAGACTCAGCTCTGCCCCTGAATCAGGGCAGGCTAGACCTGGGCGGGCTCAGAGGACGCATCTCGCGGGCTCCCCCTGAACTTAGAGAGGTCTGGTGGAGCACAAGTTGCCGGTGGGACGCAGAGCCTTGCACGTGCAGGAGTCAAGTGCAGATATGGCCGGGCCCTGGGGAACGAGATGGCACTGTGGGCATAGATTTAGGATCCAGAGTCACCCCCAGAATGGTCCCTGAAGAAAGAAACATTGAGGCAGCCAGGGCCAAGAACATTTGACGGGAGGAGGAAAAAGAGCAACGAATAGACATAAGAAAAGGGAGGATGGACAGAAGAACACGGACTGTGTGTTGTTGGAGAATCAAGGAAGCCGGGCAGGGCAGGTTGTCAGCCTGCCAGGTGCCCTCTGCAGGTCTGAGAAGGGACAACTGGATGTGCTGGTGACCTTTCAGAGAGCGTTCCAGGCAGTTTGATGGGAATAGGACAAGGGGGCTGCCCTCAAGGTCTGGGGTTCTGTTTTAGAACTCCTTCTACAATGGACAGGTTGAAAGCCAGACCTGTGCTGTCCCTGAGCTTCGGTGTCTCCTGCTGCAGAGATGGAGCAAAATTCCCATCTTACCCCAGTGAGGTCAAGAGGAGGAAGGATAGGACCTGCCATCTACTGAATGCTAGCTCTGTATTGTATTTCAGGTAAGTGTTTTATCCATTGTTTGAAAGTCCTTTGCACACTCAAACTGATAGGCCAATGCCAGGTGGTCTATCGTCACATAGGGCTGTAGTTAGGACATTAAACATACCCGAAAGGTCCATGGATTAAGGGATTGGCCCCCCGGGTGGCACTGTTGGGAGGTGATGGAACCTTTAAGAGGTAAGGTCTAGTAGGTGGTCTTTGGGTCATTGAGGATCCTTGGAGGGAATAGCGAGAGACCCCAGCTCATTTCTCTGCCACATGTTCCCTCCACGATATGCCACCACTGGTCCAAAGCAACAGGGACTTCCAAGTGACCATGGACTCACCCTCCAAAACTGAGCCAAAACACCCCTTTTCTCCTTATGAGTCGATTATCTCAGGTGCTGGTTACAGCAACAGAAAGCTATGTTGTTGTTGTCAGGTGCCATTTAGCTCAGTTGGTAGAGCGCTGCGCTGCAGTCTCTGAGGTCCCGAGTTCAATTCCCAGCACTGCAAACAATGGGAGAAGGACCTGGCAATCCACTCCCAAGGCAATCCCGAAACAGTCCACCACTGAAAACCCTATGAGGGTCACTATGAGTCGGATACCGACTGGGCGGCACCTAACAACAACAACAGAAAGCTAACACACTGTTAAAACTGAAGAAGACCGTAAGGATCTGAGAAATGAATGGGAGAAAGAAAGAACGCCCGAAGATGGCAGAGTATTCATTCATGAAATTAGAAAATAAAGGGAGTGTGAGAGATGGGGATGAGGGCTGCACAGAGATGCAATCGGAAGGTTTCCTTATGTCTGTTTTGTGTTTTTAAAGATTAGGGGTAATGTGGCCATGTTTGTGAACCAGAAAAGGGAGGGAAAGGTGAGCCGAGGTGAGCATTCTTTCTGCTGGTGCTCTGCCCACGAGATGCCCTGGGTTTCTGCCGTATTCCCTCTTATCCCCCACCCGCTGCGAGGTGGCTGAAGGGGGTGATTCACTTTTGATCTCCCTCTGATTAAACAATCTCTTCCTTGCATGACCGCCAGTCCCCCAGCACCCCTCAGGAACTCCCTATGCGGGCAATGCAAAGCCTTTCTCAGCCACCCGGTGGGCGCTGGGAGGTGGGGCTCCATCTCTATAGGCCCGATTTCCCCACGCACCTCCCCACCTGGCCTAGTCTTTCGTCCTCTTGACTGGCTGAGAAGGGCCGGGCTCCATGTCACTCAAGCCGGTGTCTTGTTTCTCATAAAGATTAATGATCACAACGAGGTCCTGGCAAGATCCTCAGGAAGGTGTAGCCCTTAGTGCTCCTGGGGGAACAGGGTGCAGATTCTTAGGGACAGCAAGAAACCGCAAGAGCCTCATCCTTCTCTGGGATCATCCCTTTTCCTATGTGACTCTGGCGTTGGCAGGATACTGTAGGGCTTTCTTTGAGCAAATGGTCTCCTTACCAGAAAGAGTGATCAATAACAGAGGAGCAGGCAGAGAGCAGAGGCCATAAGGCAGCGTCTGGTGTGGAGGCAGCCTCTGAAAGTCCTTTCCTTTATTGTTTTATATTTATTTATTTTTTATTTTGAGACAAGTTCTCACTAAATTGCACAGGCTGCCTCCGACCTCGAACACGAGATCCTCCTGCCTCAGCCTCCCGAGTAGCTGAGAGTACAGGTGTGGGCCCCTGCGCCCGGCTCTCACAAGTCCTTTCTTGGCCCAGGCCTCCTCTTCTCTCCTGCAGCACTGAGCTGATTTCATGGCTAATTTGGATTTTCCCTGCAACTCATCCCAGCCCCAAGCTGCCTCTGGAATTCTCCACTCCACAGATCTGATCGGAGCACAATTCCGCTGCATGAGTTTCCAAGGTTCCCCAGCCCTCCACCATGAAACTTTCCAGCCGTGTCTGTACTGTGGGGTGTGAGGCTCTTGCCAACTTGAGCCCTGCCCACTCCTGGCCTTGCTGGAGCCATTCCTCACTGGGCACTCATTCATTCCCAGCTTTGTTCAGGGCCTACCCAGGCTAGTGCCAAGCTGGCACCCACTGGGAACTCTGGGCCTCCCCACTTGCTCTCTCCTCAGCTTCCCAGGGCTCTTCCATGGAACAGCCCCCTGCTCTTTCCTCTGAGCTTACAGCCCTTTAATTCTTTTTCATTAAACTTATCTATGTATTGTGTTAATCTGGCTTTTTTTTTTTTCTTTGTGATACCCAAGGCTTAGCACATACTTTGCAATCACTCCACCACTGGACTGCACCCCCAGTCTATTTTTTATTTATTTATCTATTTATCTATCTATTTATTTATTTACTTATTTATTTGCAGTACTGGGGGTTGAACCCAGGGCCTCCCGCTTGCATGCTTTGCAAGTGCTGGACCACTGAGCTGCATCCCCAGTCCAGTTTTTTACTTTTTTGAGACAGGGTCTCGCTAAGTTATGCAGCTCCAGTCCATTTTTTATTTTTTATTGTTTAATTTACTGTTTATTGTTTATTGTTTAGAGTTTGCAGGCCACCTCTGTCCTCGAACGCTTCATCCTCTTGCCTCCACCCTCCCTGGGATTACAGGCATGCATCACTACAACCAGCTTTAATCCAACTTTTGAAAAAAATATCAATTTTAGTTCCATTTCAATAAATCTTTAATAGGCATAAAATCATAAAAGCCAGTATCCTCCCCCAGAGGGACTTGGGGTTTTTTGGTTTTGTTTTTTGTTTTGAGACAGGATCTTGTTATGTGGTCCTGGCTGGCCTCAGAGTCTTGATCCTCCTGCCCCAGCCTCCCGAATGCTGGGAGTAGAGGCCTGCACCGCTACTCCTGACTTCATTCTTTCTTAGCTTTTTGTTTGATTGTCTGTTTCCTCTCCTCCAAGCCAGAGTGCTCGCCCTTTTCACACCTGGTCTTGGAGTGAAGGAAGGGTGTTCAGGACCAATACAGAGGAGGAGGTCTTATTGGTCAGGGACTGTGGGGATGAGAAAAAAGAGACTTTGTCTGGTCCCGCAGCATCTCTCCCCTTCTCAATCACACCTGGCACCCAATGGTTCCTTTTACACGGACATCATGAGGAGCTGTTGTTGTTGTTAGGCGCCATTCAGTCTGGTCCGACTCATAATAACCCTCATAGGGTTTTCATTGGCTGACTGTTGTTTCCGGATTGCTCTGGGAGTGGATTGCCAGGTCCTTCTCCTGTTTTCGAGGTGCTGGGGTTTGAACTTGGGTCCTTAGGGAGTACAGTGCAGGCACTCTACCAACTGAGCTACACCCCAGCCTTCCTAAGGAGTTTGTTGTTGTTGTTGTTAGGTGCCGTCGAGTCGAGTCCGACTCATAGCGACCCTATGCACAGCAGATCGAAACACTTGCCGATTCTGTGCCAGGCAAACGATCTTATTTATGTTTAAGCCCATTGTTGCAGACACTGTGTCAATCCATCTAGTGGAGGGTTTTCCTCTTTACTCCATTTCCTTCATCACGGTAGACTCTACTTGGAGGAGGCAACTCTTCCCCAGTAGTCTTTTGAGTGCCTTCCAACCTGGGGGCCTCATTTTCCGGCACTATATCTGACAGTGTTTCTTTGCTATCCATAGGGTTTTCAGTGGCTAGTTGTTTCGGGAGTGGCTCGCCAGGTCCTACTCCCTAGTCTGTCCCTGAGGAGCTAGGTAGTATAAAGTCTGGAAGGGGTTGAGCTGGGCCACCTGCTACTCCTGTGGGTTTGACCATTTGGTCTCTCTGAATCTCAGGATTTTTGTTTTTAAGTTAGATATAAGGATGTGATCCTGCCTGTGGCACAGGGTTGTGGCGAGACTCTGAGTGTAAGAGGTGCTAGCACTTGGGGCCCTGGAAGTCCCACTGAGAGAGGAGGGGCCTTTAACTCTGATTCCCAATTAATCTACACCCAGTTCCCTCAGTCCTGTTCTTTCTCCCCACGGTTCCCAGCCTGCCTTCTCCCTCCAGTCTTCCCATTTCCGAGGTAGGTTCTGGACCAGCCCTTTCTCTCAGGCACTGATTCTAACCGGCCCTGTCCAGTTGGGTTCGGGGGCCTGTTGCACCTCCATGCCTTCTCTCTCCCTTTGGTACCCCGTCTTTATTTCCTGAATTCTGTGCACTGCTGCCCCATCAATCCAAAGTGGTTCCCAACCGGGCTGTGAGCCTCTTGGGTCCAGGACAAGAACCCTACCCTGTCCATCCTGTACCCCCGACCCCCGCAAAGGCGCTTAGCACAAAGAGAGCGGGGCTCTGCAATGCTTTTCCAAGATTATCTGATTAGAGGATTCCAAGCCCTGGACCAGTGGAGCCCGGCTATTTTCTCCAGCGAGGCTGCAGTCGTGCGCCAGACAACGCAGATAACACAGATAATGGGAGATCCTGGAATCTGGATTCCCGCGGGCCAGAGGGGCGTCACCGCGCCAAGCCTGACCTGGAGAGGACTTCGGGAGCCCCGGGGCCCAGCACTACCTGCTAGCGCCTCGGTTTGGGCGGCGGCCGAGCCTTCTTTGTGCGGGCATCAGGTGCAAGTCGCCCGCACGCTGAACGCTGGGCGTACGCGCGCCCCGGAGCGTGCAAAGCCCAGCCGCCGCCCCGCCCCGCTCCTCTGGGATCCACTACAGCTCCCGGGGCTGCGGCGGAGGGAGGGAGGGAGGGAGGCGGTCGGACACGTAGCCGGCCGCCCCGCAGGGCCAGACTCCACTCCGGCGGCGGGCGAGCGGGGGCGGGGACCCGGGACCCGCGGCTCCAGCCCGCTGGCCTTCGAAAGATCCTCCTGGGCCAATGGCAGGCGGGGCGACGCGCCCTGATTGGTGCAGGCGCTCTGCTGATCACTGTGGAAACCCGGGTGGCGGGGAACGCGGGAGGATGCGGAGCCCGGGGCGGGGGGAGCTGGAGGGGCGGAGGGAGCTGGAGGGCCGGGAGGAGGAGGCGGCGGGGCTCTGAGCTACCCGGGAGTTTTTACTGGAGGCAAAAGTCCTCGGCAGGAGGGCGGAGGGTGGGGCGGAGGAAGGGGACCGCTTGGGGGCACTGGGAAGCCTGGGGGACTCGGAAGGGAAGACAGGGAGCCCAGCTAGGCGCAGGCGAGGAGGAGCGAAGGCGAGGGGAGGAGGCGCGGTGGGAGGGGGAGTCGGAGACAAAAGCCGAAAGCGGGGAGGGCGCGGGCCGCACTCGCCCACCGGGAGGGAGCCGTCGGTGGACGGAGCCGCGCGCCCCGGGAGGCCGCCGCCGCCGCGCACGGAGCATCCCGGTGGGCAGCCAGCATGGGGAAGGGGGGGAACCAGGGCGAGGGGGTCACCGAGTGCGAAGCGTCCGTGCCCACCTTCAGCTGGGAGGAGATTCAGAAGCACAACCTGCGCACGGACCAGTGGCTCGTGGTCGACCGCAAGGTCTATAACGTCACCAAATGGTCCAAGCGGCACCCGGGGGGCCACAGGGTCATCGCGCACTACGCTGGAGAAGATGCTACGGTAAGAGGCTAGGGGGCTCCGGCCACCTTTATCTGCTGCGGGCTGTGTCCCGATCCCGGGCACCGGACAGACCTCCAGCTCTGAACAGAGCTCTGGACGTCTAGGAGGAAAGAAAAGTGTACCTACTGTGCTCATCGCGCGCCCGGAGTCGACCTCCGCGGGGCTGGCTTGGGCTGGGTCGGATTTGGGACTCCCGGGGTTAGCGCCGCGGTGGAGGTCCTAGCGGTGAGAAGCGGTGTGAAGTCCATCGCGCGCACTGCTCGCGGGCGGCGCCTGCGCCAGGGGATCTCCCAAGGGGGCGCTCGGGCCTTAGGGCTTTGCGCTCCCAGCGTGGAAGATGGCCACCCTTGGGAGCCGAGGAAAGGAGCCTGAGCGCGGGCAGCCGCGTGTGGGACTGGACGCGCGTCCCGCACTCTCCAGCCAGACCAGGGGCAGAGAAGGAAAAACTCATCCTTGGCTCGGGCTCGCTCCTGCTCTGATTCTTGTCTGAAAAGGTCCGCCGTGGCTGCCCGAGAGTCACTGCCTAGGATCTCAGGTTCCCACGCTTCCAAAAATTGTCAGGATCCTCCCTAAGTGGCGGCCTTCTGGGAGACCAGGCTGGGGAACTGGTGGAAAGAGAACGGGGCTGGAGTTTTGCAAAGCCCAGGTCGAGAGGGGGCCGGGAGCGTGATTTCAGGCGTACTAGCCTAGCTTGGCAACAGGTCCCTCAGCCTCCGAGGTTACTCTCGGACATTCAACTCAATGGCCCTCTGTTTATAAATTCTGCCAAGACCGCCCTTCCCATAGGTATGTCCGAGGTAGGGGGTCCCGGGGAGGGGGTCTCCGGAGCTGGGACTGCACCTCCTACCAGCACCCAATGTGTGTCTCAGCAGTGGTACAGTCCCCCACCTCCACCCCCATCTTTGCATTAAGGTACAAAGGAGGGGAGAAGAGGGCCCCTCTCCGAGGTGGTGACCTGAAAAGAGAGAAAAGGTTGTGCTGGGATAGAGAAGTTGGGAATGGAGAAAGGCTGAAAGGAGGGGTACACCTCCCAGAGGCCATTTCACCTACAGGTTCAAGATGCTGAGCTGTGGGACAGCTTTTACTGTTTAAGTTGGGTCGTCCCAATTCTCGGCTTCCCCCACCTCATTTCATCTCATGATTGAGACCTGACCAGGCAACCAGAACCCGGGCTGTTCAATGGACTGGTGGCTTTGGTGAGCAGGGCACAGGCTTCAGGTTGAGAAGACACCAGGTGATACCCATTTGGCCTTGCTGCTTTTCGCCTCAGCCTGTTTTACCTGCTTGTGGACCCTGCGTAAGCCTGGGGCACTGGTGACGCTAATCAGAACTTCAGTGGGGTTCATCTTTGTGAGCATACCAGCTCCCTTGGGTCTTTCTGCAACCCAGCCAGGAGCTGGGTAAAGGTGATTCCCAGGTGAAAAAAACACATTTGACTTCTGTTGGGGGATCCTTTCACTATTCCGTGTTGCTGGACCTCTGCTAGCCTGTGCGTGACTCCGTTGGTGAACTGTAAAAGGTTTATACCTTATTCAGGCTCTCGCCAAAAAGTTTCCTAGAAGGAAAAGGCAGAGGTCAGTGTTTGACCCTCAAGATGAGTTTCCTCTGAATATTCATGCTCTGCTCTAACCTGTCCGAGTACCAAGTTGGCTTACTCTTCCATGCCCCTTTCTTTGTCTCATAAGTTTGAGCTAAAAACCTAATAGTGTCTTCAGTTCTGATCTTGCCCCAGTGTGTTCTTTATAACTTTCATTGACTATAAATCTGTCATCTAGGATGTCAGTTGTCTTATCCCAGGAAAGCTAGGGTGGGAGCCAGCACTGGCTGCAAACAGCCTGACATGGAAGAAAAAAGGTGTGATCACCAGGCGGGTGCGATGCCTGGTGTCTTGTTGGAGCCCCCTGTCTTCATCTGTAACATGCAGCTGCACCTGTTCCAGTGAGATGCACATGGCAAAGCCTGCCATAAACTAAGCAGCAGATAAATGCGATGAAGTGTAGTAGACAAATGACACTAAGAGTGAGGGTTATTAAACAGCTGGACTCTACAACATGGAAAGAGAAATCTGGATGAGAAAAGCATAAATCTAAGGTAGCTAATTTGGTGGTGGTGTTATTAGGTGCAGTCGAGTAGTGTCCAACTCATGCAACCCTCATAGGGTTTTCAATGTCTGATTGTTTCAGGAATGCTTTGGGAGTGGATTGCCCCGTCTCCAATTTCTGCAGTGCTGGGAATCAAACATGGGACCTCAGAGACTGCAGAGCTGCGCTCTACCAACTGAGCTAAATCCCAGCTCCCTAATTTGGTGTTATTGCTGTTGTTAGGTGCCATCGATTGGTATCCGGCTCATAGCAACCCTGCGTACAACAGGCAAAACACTATTGTCAGTGCTTCTCTGCTGTTCATAGGGTTTTCAGTGGCTGATTGATTTTTGGGAGTGGGTTGCTGGGTCTGTCTCCCAAGCCTGCAGTATCTGGTGTTCCCAGGTGGTCTCCCACCCAAGTACTAACCAGGCCCCACCCTGCTTAGCTTCGGAGATCTGATGGGATCGGATGCCACAGAGCTCCAGCTGCAGGCTTAATTTGGTGTAGCAACGCATAAAGACAATCTCTGTCCTTGTGGTTTATTGCCTTTCAAAATAAGACTTTTGAGGCATGACATATGCTCATTGAGGATATAGTTGAGTAATGGTGAGATAAACAGCTGAGTGCTCTTTGGCAATTTTTTTTTTTTTTTTTTTTTTTTTTAATGTCTGGGACCAGGTTGGAAATAGGACTCGGCAGCATGGGACTACAGGAAAGGAACTTTGAAAGACCAGCAGGAATGGCTGTGGGAATCAAGCAAGAGGGCCTTGTCAAGGCTGTGGAGAAAGCGGCTTTGCATCTTGGGGCACTGGCTTCTTCCTGACAGATGGTGGGACGGGAGTGGCAGAGGATTTATGGAACAGGCAAAGTTTCGAGAGGGACCATCAGCAGGTAGAGGTTGGATCCCCAGGAGCATGTCGATGCATTGCTCTGAGCCTGTCCCAGTGCAGTGACAGCCTAACAAGGGACTGGAAGTCAAGGCAGCCATTCTAGGGACATCCCAGGGTGTCAGTAGAGGACTTTCTATTTCTAAAGAAGAGAAGACCCCAAGAGTGAGGACTCAGCATTCTCCCCAGAAGAATGGGGGAATTGTCATTGGGTTCTTCTGCAGAAGTTAGACCTTGACCTTACTTGTAACAATAAAAGCTACTTACTGGGCCATTGTGGTATATGCCTATAGTCCCAGCTACTTAGGGAGGCTGAGGCAGGAGGATTACTGGAGCCTCAGGAGTTTGAGGACAGCCTGGGCAACATAGTGAGACCCTTTTTTTTTTTTTTTAAAAAAAAGAAAAAGTCCCTTAATTTTTGCAGTTCATGAAACGTATTCATACATGTTATCTCATTTAATCCTCCAATCAGCCTTGATGGTGTCTCTCTGTTCTTAGTCCAAAAACTATGCTTAAGCACCAGGGCTTAGATCTAAACTCAGGGTCTGCTGGCACCAAGTCCTCTGAGTTCACCTTCCTCCCTCCTTTTCTATTTCCACCTTTCTGATCTCTTCCTTCTGGTCCTCTAGAGCCTCTGCTGTCTTTCGCATGCTGGACCAAAAGAATCCTCTCCGGTTCCCACAGGTTTGTCTGTTCTTTTCCTGGCAGTCCCATCAGGGCCAAACATTGCCCCTCCCGGGACTTTTCATCTTCAGCAACAATTCATCAAACATTCATTGAATGTCTCCAGGGCTCTGAGTTGGGCCTCGGCACAGAGATGAATAATTCACAGACAGCGGCCTGAATCGGCTGGATTCGCTTCCTTCTTCTTTCTCTCAAGCCAGGGCTTGAATCTGGACCCATGGCCTCTAGGCACTAGTCATTCTCCCCAGTCTACCTTTTTTTTTTTTTTAAGCAACTTTTCCTGTCCTGTCTAACTTGTTCACATTAGAATCAAGAGAAGGCACAAGGGGGCTCTTTCCACCTGCCCCTACCTCATTCTTCTAAAGGCAGCATTTGAAAATGGAACTCTCTCTCCTGATAGTTGAGGCCAGAGAGAACTTGGGTTGGAGTCCTAGCTTTGTAAGTTCCTAGACCTGGAGGGCAGCTCCATCTCCTCAGCTGAGATCTGGGTGAGAGTCCAATTCCTGCCCACTGCAGCTTAGCAGAAGGACCCCACGGTCAGCCCCAGTACCCCCTGGTAGCAGTTCTGAGATCATAGTGGCAAACGGCATCAATTCCTTTATGCCCAGATTGCCTTTGCAGGAGCCTCCTTCCTGTGTCCACGCACCCCATGTTAGTAGGGATGCTTTCTGCCAGAGGCTCCTGGGCCACAGAGCACTGCCCACCTCCACAGCCTCTTCCCCTTACAGGGGATGCACTGCCAGGTGACTTTCCGCACTGCCCACACCTCCCTGCTGTGAAAGGAATTCACTATCCCTGTCCTGCCCTTAATCTTTACTGGAGAGCTCCAGGGCCCCTCCTTGGCTTCGCTTCCCTCTTTGCTCCCCAGTTCCCCCATTGTCTCTGAACCCAGGATTGCTGCCTGCATCCCTCGTGCCTTGAGTTCACCCATCCTGCACTTCCCACGTCCCTGGCTAAGACCTCAGCTGTGCAAAGCTGGATGAGAGAGCAGACTTGCTCTGCAGGAGGACCTGGATACAGCCAGCCACAGCTGCTGGTGTCAGGTGCTATTGCAGGGCAGGAGCCAGTGGGTTCTGCCTGGAGGAGGCAGGGTCGAGGAAGTCCGCCAGTATTGCAGCGGGTGATGGCAGAAGCAGGAATTGGTGAGGACCGGCAATGTGACTCTAGGGATCTGACCACACTCCCAGACCTTGTTGGGCCCCTACTCAGACACGCTTCCCCACCTGTTTGCTCCTCCTTTCTCTTCCCCCCGTCAAATTCCAGGCCCGCTTCCTGGAAAGGCTTTGGGCTTCTCTCCCTGTCGGATGAGGATGGAGCTCAGTTCCAATTCTTGTTCCAAAATCATCATTTGAGTTGGCCCGGTCTCACCTTCCACCGTGGACTACCTTGCCACGGCCAGATGTCCTTGTAACCAAACAGCTGGTGGGAACCTTCAGCAAATGGGTGAGGTGGGTTTAGGGCACCTTAGAGGAGAGACACCGACCAGGGCCGGTTCTCGAGAAGCGCAGAGCTCCTTGTGACTGAGGCTTTTGTACCAGAAGCGGAAAAATCTGGAGTCAGCACAGCCGGCTCGGGCTCCGTCCAGCTAGTTCCCACAGTGTGACTGTGGACCAGTGGCTTCTCCAACGGAGGCCTTCTTCTCCTCTCTAAAACAGGGTCTGCCTTGCAGAGTTAGACAGAGAGAGGTGGCTATGACACAGGCCACTCGTGGCGCGGCCGCTAGCCTGTGCAATGTCAGCCTGCGGCCGCTGGGCCAGTCCCCAAGGTATGGGTGCTGGAGACGACAGGGAGGAACGCTGGTGTGTGGAAGCGTAAGCCGCGTTGTATGAAATGCTAGCCGGAAACAGAGTCTGAAGCTGACCGCATGCAGGGTAGAAAAGTCGGCTGGATGGGAGGGTCCACAGCTGTTGGGCCCAAGACCCTTCCAGCCTTTGTGAACCCTCTTATTGGGCCTCCGATGGCACAGGGGTGAAGTGAGCACACCACACCCCTTGTTGTCTGGACCCCCAATGTGAAGATGAAGCAGGCAATGTCCCCAAGAAAGCCCAGGGCTGGGGGAGGACTCTCGAAGGGGTGCTTGGGAAAAGCCTCTTGGAGGGGACGTTGAGGCTGAGTCCACACAGACCCAGCCCTCGCGGGGGAAGGGCCTCGCTGTGTCCCAGGGCCTGCTCTGAAAGCTGCCAAGGCAACAATGAGCCAATCTCACGGAGCACTCGTGTGTGTGTGTGTGTGTGTGTGTGTGTGTGTGTGTGTGTGGTACTGGGAGTTGAACCCAGGCCCTTGTGCTTGCATGTTCTGCAAGTGCTAGATCACTGAGCTGCATGCCCGGCCCATTTTTTGTTAACTTTTTGAGACAAGGTCTCACTAAATTACTCAGACCGCCTCGGGTCTTGAATTTGTGATCCTCCTGCCTCCGCCTCCCGAGCCACTGGGATTACAGGCCTGCACCACCGCGGCCGGTACTACGGAGCACTCACTTTTTTCTGAAATGGCGGGAGGTGAAGAGTCCCCAGAGGCAGGTGGCCCTGGATTTGAGCCTGGCTCTGCTACCTGGAGTACAGGACCTCACTGTGTGGGGGGCTTTGAGGCGGAAGGGAGGTAACAGAAACAAGAGCCCTGGCTCACCACCTGGCCCGTGGCCATTTCTTCCTCCTGGCCTCAGGGAGGTGAGGCTGCTCCAAAGCCCTCCCATCGAGGCCAAGGCAAGGCTCTCCTTTGCCCCAACAGCTTCCCAGCCCTGGGCAGGGCAGTGGGGGTGGGTCCTAGACGGAGCTGGTGGGACAGGGCAAGCCAGAAGAGCCAAAGTGGACCACTTGCAAACCATTGAACTCGTCTTTCCAACAAGCCATGGAGGGGACTTATTTAGTTATCCGCCCCTGCAGTTATGGCTCAGGAAACTGCCTTACCAAGCGCTTCCTGTTCGTTTCTCAAAGGCCACAGTCTGAAGTGGGGGGACCCCTGGAGAGGCGTTCTAAGCCAGGGTCTGGGCCCTGACTTTGGGCTCCTGCTGGACCTTTCCCAAGCACTTCCTCATTCAGCAGGAGGCTGGGACAGGTAGAGGTGGTCGGCACGGGGACCCGACTTTTCACTGCCTGCCTGGGGACCCCCAGAACAGCAGGCTTCTTGCCTCCAAAAATACACTTGATCTCACCCTTTTTTTTTTTTTTTTTTTTTTTTGCGGTACTGGGGGTTGAACCCAGGGCCTCGCGCCTGCATGCTCTGCAAGTGCTGGACCACTGAGCTGCGCCCCCAGTCCATTTTTTTACTTTTTGAGACAGGGTCTCGCTAAATTACGCAGACTGCCTCTGGTCTGGAACTTGCGATCCTCCCGCCTCTGCCTCCTGAGCTGCTGGGACTACAGGCGTGAGCCACCACACCAGGCCAATCTCACCTTTTGATCTGATCTCTCCCTTCCCATTCAGCTAGGAGGACGCCGAGATTTATTTTTCCTTTTTTTTTTTTTTTTTTTTTTTTTTATGTGGTACTGGGGATTGAACCCAGGGCCTTGTGCTTGCATGCTCTGCAAGTGCTTGACCACTGAGCTGCACCCCCAACCCATTTGTTTTACTTTTTGAGACAGGGTCTCACTAAGTTATGCAGACTGCCTCTGGTCTTGAACTTGAACTTGCGATCCTCCTGCCCCCCCCCCCCCAAGCTGCTGGGATTACAGGCGTGCGCGACATGGCGCCTGGCTCCGTTTCTTTTTTTAACCCTGGGCTCATTTTCCCCTGGTGTAAAATGTTGCTTTGTTAGTCTATTCTAGGTGGAAAATAGAACAAAGGCCAGGCAAAGAGTTTTGCCAGGGATGCGGTGAGGGAGCGGGAGGAGCCTGGCAGTTGCTGTTGGGAGATACTTTGGTGAGGAGGTGGAAAGATGTTTATAAACTGTCGGCAATTTCCCCACCTTCCCATGTTTCTTTTTCAATCCTGCAATTTTCTGAACGTACCCCAACAAGGGGCCATCTGCCTCCTCGCGACTAATTGTAATATTTGGCCACATTGGCTTTCTCCTTCTTGTGTGGAGATGATTTTCTTTTGAAAATAAGTTGCAGCATTGTGTGACTGCGTCCCTAACTTCTTCAGCACCATGTCCTGAGAGTAAGGAGATGCTCTATTATATCGCGATAACTTTGTCACATTCTAGAGAATGAATCATTCCTTGATAGGGTCAACTCTCCAGGCCCTATTTTTATTTTCTCATTCAGTTTCCCCAGAGGTCTTGCATGTTGTTGTTGTTAGGTGCCATAGAGTCCGAGTGCGACTCCTAGCGACACTGAGTACAACAGGCGAAACACTATTGCCAGTGCTTCTCTGCTGTTCATAGGGTTTTCAATGGTGGATTGATTTTGGGGAGGGGGTTACCACGTCCATCTCCCAAGCCTACAGCGCCTGGTGTTCCCAGGCGGTCTCCCATCCAAGTACTAACCAGGCCTGACCCTGCTTAGCTTCAAGATCTGACGGGATCGTGTGTCACAGGGCTACAGCTACAGGTGAGGTCTTGCATAGCTTCTGTTTTGGTTTTTTTTTTTTCCTCCAAACTGGAGCCTTTCTAGTTAAAGCATTGCAATTCATGTCCTTTTAGTTTCTTTTCATCTAGACCAGGCATGCCCAACCCGTTGCTGTTGGCCCAGGACAGCTGGTAATGCAACCTCTCGATATCTTTTAACACCATGTGTTTTTTAGCATTTATTGTCTTTGTGACCCCTCTTATTACATTGTCGTTGTTAGGTGCTGTCTAATTCAAATCCAGCTCTTAGCGACCTTCATAGGGTTTTAAATGGCTGATTATTTCGGGATTGCTTCATGAGTGGATTGCCACGTCCTTCTCCCGTTTTTGTGGTGTTGGGGATTGAACCTCGGTCCTCAGAGAGTACAGAGCAGCCCTCTACCAACTGAGCTAAACCCCGGCCCACTTATTATACATAGGCAGTAATTATATAGTTAATGTGTGATCCAAGACAACTCCTCTTTATTTGATGCAGCTGAAAGGTGGGACA
Organism: Pedetes capensis; assembly: GCA_007922755.1. Classification (NCBI taxonomy): domain Eukaryota; kingdom Metazoa; phylum Chordata; class Mammalia; order Rodentia; family Pedetidae; genus Pedetes; species Pedetes capensis. The sequence goes on along the minus strand of VMDO01011847.1, from coordinate 49,551 downwards.
CCCCTGATCTAGACCATTCTCCCACAAACCCACATCCCCTCCTGCCCCGTTATGTTGATGTTTCTGATTGTTCCTCGTGGTGCCTTTTGGCTGATGCATCTATCTGGGCAATGCCTCCATTGCAGTGAATCGTTCCATCCAGGGTAAACGTACTGCTGGGGCATCCCACCACATTCCCTTAGGGCACCTGGTGCCAGCTCATCCCTGGTAATGATGCTTTTTTTTAATGAGATAATTTATGGGAAATATGTAGGGAAAAAACTGCAAGAAAAACACTAAAACATTGGAAATGGCGGACTTTCTGGGCGATGTTTCTTTCCCTTTATATTTTCCTGTACATTTTTAAACTTTGCCAAAACTAAGTACGATTTTACCTCCTCGGGAGAAAAACAACAACTAAAATGCCTAACCTGATAGCAATGTTAGAGGAAGTTTGGAAACTAACAAAAATAAAGTCAGACACAATCCTGTAACTTTAACACAACACATGTTTAATAGTTTAAATCCTGCAGGTCTCTTTTCACGGATGCTGTTTACGTAACTCTGTGTTGACAGTTTGTTTATCCTGCCCTTAGCACATTTTCCATGCTTTAGTCATCTTTGGTCTTGCTCTTTCCGTTCACAATCATGGGTACGTGGGGGAGAAGCCTCCAGGCGGGGCAGGTGGTGTAGGTTGTGCACTGTGCAAGGCATCCAGCTCAGGACCAGGCTGGGGCTCTGTCCTCCCTGAGCCTGGTGCTCACTTAGTGCACCTCCCTGCAGATATCTCTGTCCGTTAACCCTTGGCAAGCCCAGCATGTGCCCTGTCAGCACTGAGGCCGGGATGGCTACTACCTGGAGTTGGGCATCAAGGGATCTGTCTCGGGGTTGGGGCTGGGTCAGCATTTGGGGCCAGAAGGTGGGAGTCTGCTGGTGGTGAGCGCTGGCCTCCCTGGAGAGGGAGGAAGATGCCAAGGGCTGAGGCTCAGCCTCTCCTCCTGCCCCTCTGCTCCCCAGGATGCCTTCCGCGCCTTCCACCCTGACCTTGATTTCGTGCGCAAGTTCATGAAGCCCCTGCTGGTTGGTGAGCTGGCCCCCGAGGAGCCCAGCCTGGACCGCGGCAAGAGCGTGAGTACAGCTTGCAAGCTGGGCCGGGGGAGGCTGGGGTGGGAGAGCCAGGGAGAGGCCCCTCACCTCAGGACCAGGGGAGACTCCGGGCCAGTCCAGGAGGAGCTGGCACTGAGCACCTAGGGGCAGAAGGACTCCGACCCTCCACAGGGAGCTGGAGCTCAGCAATAACTAGTGGGTCCCCTCTGTCCCATCTGGGTTCCTTTTCCTCCTCCTCCCCTTCTTTCCAGAAAGGTGCCAGGTGTCGGAGAAAGCACAGGTACAGTGAACAAGACCACAGGAGAAGATGGCAAATGTGGCTGCTCTGGGGCCAGTAGTCACTTCCAGAAAGAGTGACCATCATCTGTTGTTGTTAGGGGCCGTTGAGTCGGGTTGAACTCATGGTGACCCTCATAGGGTTTCCAATGGCTGGTTGTTTGGGGACTGCTTCAGGAATGACTTGCCATGTCCTTCTCCCATTTTGCGGTGTTGGAGTTCGAACCTGGGTCCTCAGGGAGCGCAGCGCAGTGCTGAACCCTAGCTGAACTGAGCTAAACCCCAACCCCACGACCATCATCTGTTGTTGTTGTTATTAGGTACAATCGAGTCAGTGCCTGACTCATAGTGACCCTGTGCACAACAGGCAAACACTCTATTGTCAGTGTTTCTCTGCTATCCATGGGCTTTTCATGGCTGATAGTTTCTTGGGAGGGGGTTGCCGGGTCCTTCTCCCAAGCCTATACCACCTGGTGTTCCCAGGCGGTCACCCATCCAAGTACTAACCAGGCCCGACCCTGCTCAGCTTCTGAGATCTAATGGGATCGGACGCCACAGTGGTACAGCCACAGGCCAAACATTATCTAGTCATTTGTTAGTCGTTTTCTCTGGGTCAGAAAGCCCCCTAGATGCTGTGCTTCCAGGACAGCAATATGTAAACCTAGAAACACCTGTGGTCCCCTGGCCGTGCTATTCAACAATGAGGCCCTGCACGTGCCAGGCGCCATGGAGATGACGGAGCTGTGGATAATAGATGCTCCCGAATTTGCTGTCACCCTTGCCTTTGCTGGCTCCTCCCTTCTCTCTCAATCTTAGCCTCCCCCTGCCTAAGTCACCCTTCCTGGGACACCTGCTTCTCTCCGGGCCGTGAGTGAGGGCAGGGGAAGTTGCAGGTCTGCAGAGGCCCCACCGTGACCATGACAGCTGGGCAGAGGCCTGCGCCATGGAAAATCCCGCCTCTCCATCACGGTCAGGCTGGGCCATGGAGGCTGTGTGTAGCCTTGGAGCCTGCAGAGGCTGCGCCGGTTTTTCTCCCTGTGTTGTCAGGCTGCTGTGGCGCCTGCCTGCCATCTTGACCAGGGATGGAGAGATTTCCCTGGGGAAGTCGTCCCTGGCCCTGGGGGGCACTTCCTTCTCAAGCTCTCTGCCTGGGCTGGCGTAGTTCATTACCAGCCTCTTTGGAGGAGTTCATTACCAGCCTCCGATTGGGGGCCTCCGAGATGCCAGGCCACGCACAGGGTTTTCTCTGGCCTGGACTCTTGGCTGGTGCCCCATGGAGGGAGACTCAGGCCATCCAGCGTGACCCCCAGTACCAGTCTCTTCTCCTTCCCCCTGTGTCTCTTTCACGCTTCCCCGCTTTGCCCCCGGAGGCACAGCAGGGCACTCCTCCCCCTGCCCACTGCCCGACCCCCTCTCCTCCTGCTCCTCCCCACATCCTCTATGTTCCACCCACCCTGGCCTGCGGCTTCTCCCTCTGCAGGGCCCCCCCCCGAAGCTCCTGCCTCTGGCCTGGCTTCTCCCATTCCAGTGTGGTTCAGATGCTGCCCCACATAGCAATCTCCAGGCACCCCCACCTGGCTTCCCCACCTGCACGCCACCAAACCTCCCCCAACCCCCGTGGACCCTGCTCGGTGCTGGTGGTGCCTTCGGCCTCCTCTCCCTCTCCCCATCTCCTGCCTTGCCCCCCTTCTTTTGCCTGGGGATGCCCTCATTTCCCCAGTGCTGCTCTCGACTCTGCCTCTGCCTCCCTGGCTCCCGTGCTCAGTGCTGGCCCTGGGCCTCTCCTGCGTCCTCAGTGCTTATGGGCAGGGACTCTGATCTGCAGTAGCTTGCATTGCCCCCTTTTACCTCACTCAGGACTCCACAGGACGGCACAGTCTTGAATGGTAAAAAAACGCAAGTTTAAGCCGGGCACGGTGGTGCACGTCTGTAATCCCAGCGGTTCGGGAGGCGGAGGCAGGAGGATCGCAAGTTCAAGACCAGAGGCAGTCTGAGTAACTTAGCGAGACCCTGTCTCAAAAAGTTTTAAAAAAAAAGGGGGGGGCTGGGGGCGCAGCTCAGTGGTCCAGCACTTGCAAAGCATGCAGGCGCAAGGCCCTGGGTTCAACCCCCAATACCTCAAAAATAAATAAATAAATAAATAAAATAATAAAATAAACGTAAGCTTTCCTTTTCTACAACTGTGCTAACATTACAGAACATGAAATTGAACCATATTTAAGTTCAACAGCATTTGGTACCTTTACAATGTTGGGCAACCATCCCCAACATCCAGTCCCAGAGGTGTTTCATCATCTCAATCTGAAACTAAATGTCTGCATCTGAAACTAAATGGCTGCAACACGATTACCTCTTCATACCCCCCTTCCTTCAGTCCCTGGCAACCACCACTTTACTGTCTGTCTCTGCATATTCAATTACTCACAGGACCTCATATAGTGGACTCACATACTCTTTGTCCTTTTGCGGATGGCCCCTTTCACTTAGCAAAGGTTCATCTGTGTGATAGCATATGCCAGAATTTCCTTCTTTTCCAGGCTGTATTATATTCCATTGTATGTACTGAACACATTTTGTTAAGCCCATCATCTGTCCATGGCTATTGGGGTTGATTCTGCCTTTTGCTTGCTGTCAATAATGCTGCTAAGAACACAGGTGTATAAGATACAAGCTGTTGAGTGAGATTCTTTCTCTGCTGCATGACAAACATAGTCCCCTACGCTGTGCTGTGCACACAGTAGGCTTGCAGTAACAGCAGCTGTTGTAGTGCTTGGGAGCCAGGCTAGTGAAGGGTTCAGGGTGGTGCACTGTCCCCTCCTGCCACACACACCTCTAGGGGGTAGTAGGCTTGAGATGCAGTTCCCTCGGAGAGGCTGGGGACCGACTGCCTTCTCTGTGCCCTTGCTCAACAGGCTCAGATCACCGAGGATTTCCGGGCCCTGAAGAAGACGGCTGAGGACATGAACCTGTTCAAGACCAACCACCTGTTCTTCTTCCTCCTCCTGGCCCACATCGTCGTCATGGAGAGCATCGCGTGGTTCATCATCTTTTACTTTGGCAATGGCTGGATTCCCACCCTCGTCACCGCCTTTGTCCTTGCTACCTCTCAGGTGAGGCCGGACGCGCTCACCTGTCATTTGAAGCCCTGCTACCCCCGCCCTGCTGAGGCCTGGTGCTGACACTCTGATGGCATCTGTGGCCCTCTCTCTCCAGGCCCAAGCTGGATGGCTGCAACACGATTACGGCCACCTTTCTGTCTACAAGAAATCCAAATGGAATCACATTGTCCACAAATTCGTCATTGGCCACTTGAAGGTAAATGTCAGCAGCCCCGGGGGATCGTCCTATTGCTTAGCGATTGGTGCAGCCCCGTGTCATTTTCTCTGACACCAGGACCCTCCCTCCATCAGTGTTCGGGCCTGCAGGGTAAACACTCAGGCCTCTCTGTGAGTGGTGTCTTCCCCTAGGAGGGGCTGTGCCGTGGGACCTGCTGGTCCTCTGCTCCTCTAACTTCCTGAGCAGGGTCTCCGTACCAAGTCAGACCTCTAAAACCACAGTGTCCTGACTATAAAAACAAACACACTCCTCTTTTGTCGGTTGGCTCAATTGATTATATTGTTCGTTGCTCATTTGTTAGGGAATTACCTAAGAAACCCCTCTTCATTTGGGGCCGGTAATGAAATGGTCTCTCTTGATAAATCGGTACGCTTCATTCCCCCTGGGAATGGGAGTGTTTTACACATCAAGTTCCTCTGTTTTGTCCTCGGGTACCAGGAAGTACAAAGCAACATTTGGAATTGCAATTACGCTTAGGCTTTGTTTTTGGTATCCGCAGCCTGCCCCTCCTCACATGCTGGGTAGGGGTTTATCTTAATTTTATCCATTCTGTTCTATGTGAGTCCTTTCTCTTAAACCATCTGAAGTGGTCTTTGGAAATATATTGTTGTTGTTTTTAGGTGCCCTCGAGTCGGTATCCAACTCATAGCGACCCTATGTACAACAGGCAAAACACTATTGTCAGTGCTTCTCTGCTATTCATAGGGTTTTCAATGGCGGGTTGATTTTTGGGAGTGGGTTGCTGGGTCCTTCTCCCTTTGGAAATATGTTGTTGTTGTTGTCATTAGGTGCCGTCAAGTCGTTGTCTGACTCATAGTGACCCTGCATACAATAGGCAAAACACTATTGTCAGTGCTTCTCTGCTGTTCATAGGGTTTTCAATGGCAGGTTAACTTTTGGGAGTGGGTTGCTGGGTCTGTCTCCCAAGCCTACAGCACCTGGTGTTCCCAGGCGGTCTCCTATCCAAGGACTAACCAGGCCTGACCCTGCTTAGCTTCCGAGATCTGACAGGATTGGATGCCACAAGGCTATGGCTGCAGGCTTTGGAAATATAGGGGTATAAAAAGTAGATGTAGATGCCCCATAACTCATGATGGGGTTATGTCTAGATAATCTCATCAGAAGTTGAAAATCCCGTATGTTGAAAATGCATGTCATACGTGCCTGCCTCAGCAAATGTCACAATTTAGCAATCAGTGCACTATAGGGTCACTGTTGTTAGGTTAGGTGTTGTCAAGACTGTATGTACAACAGATTCATAGGATTTTCAATGGCTGATTGTTTGGGGGATTGTTTCAGAAGTGGGCTTCCAGGTCCTTCTCCCATTTTTGTGGTGCTGGGGATTGAACCCAGGGCCTCAGAGAGCACAGAGCAGCAGTCCACCAACTGAGCTGACCCCTAGCCTGCACTAGGGGGTTTTGGTTGCTTATTCTCATGATCTGTTGCTTGCTGCTGCCACCCAGCATTGAGAGAGTATTAACTGCATATGGCTAGCCCAGGAAAAGATGAAGAGTCAAAATTTGAAGATGCTTTCTACTGAACGTGTATTGTTTTCACACCATCGCAAAGTTGAAGAATCGTAAGTCCAACCATGGTCAGTTGGGCACCATTTATGTTGTCGCCGTATGTACACCCTTAGATAAGGGATGTCAAACTGTGTAATGATCAACTCAGCCAAAGGACAGAGTTGTTTAAAACACAGAAGGGGAGGTGATGCTACTCTCACCTGATACAGAGCCCCAGAGGAAAGCACTGCCCCTCAGCAAGTTCGTAAGAATGAACCACTCACCAATGAGCTTGTACTGACCTGGTGGGCATCATCTCCCTGGTTTGGGAAATAATTTCTTGCCCACTGTATTAGTGAGACGTTCATCACTATGGCAAAATACCTGGCATATACAACTTAAAGGAAGGAGGATTTATTTTGGCTCGTGGTTTTAGAGGGTTTAGCCCATAGTCTTTAGCTCTGTTGGTTTTGGGCCTGTGCTGATGCAGAACATCATGGCGGTGGGAAAATGTGGCAGAGGCTGCTCACCTTATGGCGGGCAGGAAGCACAGAGAGAGAGAGAGAGAGAGAGAGAGAGAGAGAGAGAGAGAGGGAGAAAGGGACAGGGGAACACGAATAACCTTCTAGGTCATGCCCCCAGTAACCCACTTCCTCCAGCTAGGCCTCACCTCCTAAGCTTCCACTAGTTGGGGACCACATGAGCCCGAGCGAGACTTTCTATTCAGACCATAACACCAGCTCTCCTTGAAACAGACCCCACTGTCTTCCCCGGTCCGCTCTACCCCAACAGCATCTAGCTGTGTCCTAAGAAAAGCTGGGTCCTAGGCCGGGCGTGGTGGCTCACGCCTGTAATCCCAGCGGCTCGGGAGGCGGAGGCAGGAGGATCGCAAGTTCGAGACCAGAGGCAGTCTGCGTAATTTAGTGAGACCCTGTCTCAAAAAGTAAAAAAAAAAAATGGGCTGAGGTGCAGCTCAGTGGTCCAGCACTTGCAGAGCATGCAGGCTCGAGGCCCTGGGTTCAACCCCCAGTACCGCAAAAAAAAGAAAAAAGAAAAAAGAAAAACTGGGTCCTAAAGCTCTCCATCCTCCCCACCCTGGCAGAGGAGGAACTCCACGCCCAGGTTGTCTCCCTTCTGTGACAACGCCCCCACTGGCCCCTTGGCTCGCCTGCTGTGGATTGGTTTGAGGGTGGACCAGCACTGAGCTGGTCACCAGTTCCCCAACAAGCCGTTTGCTGGCCCAGAGCGGGAAAGGTCTGAGAACCTGGACTCTGTCCAGAGCTGGAGGGGTGAAGAGAGGGGACATGCATAGTAGAGTGCTTTGTTTCATTTTATACTGTTTTCCGCTGGGTACAACCCTCCCCAGCCATTGGAAAGTAACACTTCACTCCCCATCCACGTTTTCCCAATGCCCTTAACAAAGATGGGCTGTGTGCTGTTTCCAGCCTCGGGGCAGAGACGGGAGGGCCGTTCCTGCTGCACGGCCTTGAGTCCTTGAAGGGCCCTGGAGCACACCTCATGAGTCAGGCAGAAGACAAGGACAGGACAGAGCCCTGGCCTCCGTGTAGAACATTTGCGTAGGAAATCAGAGCTCTGGATGGCGAAAACAGGGTCCTTGGCCTCCGGGACATGGGTTTCCCTCATAGCTCATGGGCTTTGCCACTCTTACTGCTGTTGCATAGCTGGCTCAGGGGCATGTGGCCCAGCCCGCCAGGTGCCCCAGGCCAAAAAGACCCATATTTTCCTGGAACCCAGCTTTGGCTCTTGGCTGACACGCAGTCATGGTGGGTGGGCAAGGCATGGTGGTCCCTTGGTGCCTCTGGTCCCTTTGCTAATGAGGAAAGGCTCTGGAGCAGGGAGGGCTCCAGGGCCTTGCCCTCTTCTCAGATGTTGTAGTACCAGTTGGTGAAGCCAGCAAGCAGGGTGCAGGCACCTCGAGGGGCCAGGCCTGCTGCTTTCTGTCCCCTGTCCCACCGTAGCATCCATCACACAAGGGCCATCCACATCCCGAAGTGGAACTGTCTTCCAGAGAATCGTCCTTTACAAAGACAATTCACACCTTGGCCTAGAACCCTTTCCACACTCAGCAAGGGCCTTGGGGTAAAATGCACACCCCGAGGCCCGGTACCATCTAGAAGCTGCATCCCCCACCTTTCTACAGCTTCATCTCAGCCACCAGGGCTGGGATTAGGATGAGGCAAGGGCTTGCCAAGAGTGCCAGATATAAGGGGACATCCATCAGTAATCAAGATAAACATCATTTTATTGTGTAATGTAAAAAAATGAATGCCAAAAATCCACAATGAGTGCTGGGCACGGTGGCGCACACCTGTAATCCCAGCGGCTTGGGAGGCGTAGGCAGGAGGATCGCAGTTCAAAACCAGGGGCAATCTATGTAATTTAGTGAGACCCTGTCTCAAAAAAGTAAAAAAAAAAAAAAAAAAAAGAATGGGCTGAGTGTGCAGTCCAGTGGTCCAGCACTTGCAGAGCATGCAAGCGTGAGGCCCTGGGTTCAACTTCCAGTACCACAAAAAAAAAAAAAATCCACAATGAATGAAATATCAGAATTTCACATAAAGAGCAAGATTGAGCTGAGGCATTTTTGTGTTGATTTCCTGCCCACAAAACATTAAAGCAGTTGTAAAAATGTTTCAAATTTGAGAAGTTATTATATTAAAACTCTCAATATTATTTTACCTTTGCATGTCTTACTTGTATCAACACAGAATTTGTTACACTTTTGCTTCATTAAAAAAAATTTTTTTGTGGTGCTAGGGATCAAGCCCATGTCCTTCCTTGCACATGCTAAGCAACGCTCTACCACCAAGCGCCATCTTGTTATACTTTTACTTCAATGTAAGGTGACATAATTAAAAAGTATTTAAGTGTGTCGCTTGTTTGATTGACATTGTCAAACCCAGCAATTCTCTCAAACTGAAAATGAAATGAGACCCACAGGGGACTTGAAAAGTATTATCAGCGTGTTTGCTTCCATGAAAGCCAGGTATGCACATTTTTCCTTTTGCCTCAGGCTCTGATCTGGTTCTGTCCAGCGCTGCTGGTCACACTTCTACCCAGGGACCGTCCTGCTGGGTGGAGTGACCTGTAACCTGTAATGCTATAATTCTAGCCCTTAGGAGGCTGAGGCAGGAGGATTGTGAGTTTGAGGCCAGCCTGGGCCAGGTAGAGAGACTTTCTCAAAAAGAAAACAAACAAACAACAAAAAGCACAAAGTGGAGCTGGGGTGGGGGAGCTTTCTTTTGGTTTCTGGAATTTTCTTCATGCCCCTTTCCCTGCCAGGGCCTCAAGGGCGGTCCTTGCTGAGGCGTCCCTTGACCTCTCTGGCTCAGTCAACACAGTTCTTTCCTGGTCCGGCCTCCATCGGGTGTGATGGTGCTGGACTCCCTCCTCAGTTCCCTGAGGACAGGGCTCTGTCCCTGGGCTCACTATGCCATCCTCCGGGCCCAGTGCAGCAGCTGGCTTACAATAGGCAGCGTTTGCTCCGTGTTCTGAAAATGCAGGGAGCGGGTCATTGTTCCCTGGTAGACAGGCTTTCACAGTGCCCAGGAGGAAGGAGTCTTGGAAGAGAAGTAGGACTTTGCCTGTTGAAGAAGAATGAGAGAGAATCACAGCAGAGGAATCACACAAACAAACAAACAAACAAACAACAAAAAATGTTGCCATTGCATCTGATCCCAAGTCCAGGGAGAGCCCAGCCCCGCCCTGCCTCACCGATTCTTTGCTGTTGGCCCTGTCTTTTGTTCTTTGGATCATTCATTGAACAAATATCTCTAGGCTGATATAGTATCAACCCCTTATCACCTGCCTTTGTGCCACGAACTTTTCTGTTCGATTCTTTTCCTAGGAATTTTGTTCTTTTGGCCTCAAATATCACTCTGCCATCTGACTCCTGAAACCTCTGAGCTTTCACTCTCTGACATTTTGCTTTCTGCTGTGATGTGTTTTGAGGTCCGCCTGCCTGCAAGGGCCTGAGGTCACCGCAAAGGCCACAGCTGTTCATAGCTGTCCCCACCCATGGCTATGTCCAGAGGCTGTGTTTGTGCCAAAAACACCTCCCAAGTGAAATGTTTGTTTTTAGCAAACAGGCCTCTTTGCAGATGGCCAGACCCTCCGCCAAAGCATTGATCCAGCCAAGCTTCACCAGTTTAGCTGGGCTCCTGAAGGGCCAGAAAAGACCGATTTCTTCCGCGTGTCACTGGGGAACTTTGTGGGGGCCGCGCCTCCACAGAATGCCTCAAGAGCGCGAGCTGTGACACAGCAGTCTGTGGCCTTGAAATCAATATACTTTTTGTGCTCTTTGTCTCATGAAATCACAATTTCGTCTAAGTATTGGGATTTGGATGGCTCTTCCCTCAGCCCTGTTAGCAACTGTTTATCAAACCCTCCCTGGAGGCCTCCAGGGCAACAGGAACCTCACACTCACTCCCAGCACAGTAGCGTGTCTGAGCCCTTCAACCACAAGGAAAAAGTTTAAAAGAAAGAGAGAAAGATCTTTTTTTTTTTTTTTTTTTTTTTGGGCGGTACTAGGAGTTGAACCCAGGGCCTCGCCCCTGCATGCTTTGCAAGTGCTGGACCACTGAGCTGCGCCCCCAGCCCTTTTTTTTTTTTTTTTTTTACTTTTTTGAGACAGGGTCTCTCTAAGTTACGCAGACTGCCTCTGGTCTCGAACTTGCGATCCTCCTGCCTCCACCTCCCGAGCCGCTGGGATTACAGGTGTTCACCACCAAACCCAGCACAGAAAGAAAGATCTTTATTGAGATATAATGCACGTACTTTGCCATTCATCCATTTAAAGTGTACAAATCAGCCGAGTCATGGAGGTGCATGGCTATAATCCCCGCTGCTAGGGAGGCTGGGGCAGGAGGATCACATGTTTGAGGCCAGCAGCAGCCACGCAATTTAGCGAATCTGTGTCTCAAGGTAAAAGAATAGAAAAAGAGCTGGGGATGCAGCTTGGTGCTTGCCTAGCTTGCCTGAGGCCCTGGGTTCAACCCCTGGTAACTGCAAACAAATAAATACAAGATAGATAGATAGATAAAGTGTATAAATCAATCACGTCACCACAATTTTGGAGCATCTTCCTCACCCCAAAATAAGCCCCACGCCTCTTAGCCATTGGGTCCCATCTCCCATTCCTTTAGTCCCCAACTCTACCCCTGGGCAGCCACTGCCTTGCAGTCTGTGTAGATTTCCTATCCATGGAATTGCGTAGCACGAAGATGTCCTTTGGGACTGACTTTCCCTGCGTATGATGTTCTTGGGTCCATCTGGGTCCTAGCACATGTGAGGGCCTCGTTTCTTTCTATGGCATGGCCAAATGCTTCCATTTTATTTATCCTGTCTTCTGTTGATGGGACAGAAGTCCTTTCTCCTCCTTGGTTTTTTTTGTAGTTGTTGTTTGTTTGTTTGTTTGTTTGTTTTTTGCCGTACTGGGGGTTGAACCCAAGGCCTCACGCTTGCATGCTCTGCAACTGCTGGACCACTGAGCTGCACCCCCAGCCCATTTTTTTTTTAACTTTTTTGAGACAGGGTCTCGATAAGTTATGCAGACTGCCTCTGGTCTCGAACTTGCGATCCTCCCGCCTCCACCTCCCGAGCCGCTGGGATTACAGGCGTGTGCCACCACGCCCGGTGCTCCTCCTTGGTTAGTTTTAAGAATGCTGCTTTGAACGTCTGTGTACAGGTCTGTGTGGATACTTGGGAGAGAAATCGCTGGTGACACAGTCAGGAGGGAGGATTTCTTACTGCCCAGGACTCCCCATCCGCTTGCTCAACACCGGCACCCAGGAGAAGGGCCCTGGCTGAGCAGGCGTGGAAGGCTCTGCCCCTGGGGCTGAGGGAGGGGCAGAGACCACCCCCACGCCTGCTACAGGGTTCACCCAACACTAGCGCTTCTCCCTGGCCATTGTCATCTTATGATTGGGGAAACTGAGGCTGGAGAATCGGCTTGACTCCATTTAGGGGCAGGAATGGCAGGGTTGCATTCTGACTTTCAGGGACTCAAGGCGTCCCCCCTAGTGGAATGGAGAGGCAGGCTGTGAGTGCTGGAGGTGCCAGGAGCCGATCCTGAGCTCATGGCAGGTGAGCCCCAGATCCCAGGGGGCTGCATGGCTCACCCCAACCCCTCTCCCCACACAGGGTGCCTCCGCCAACTGGTGGAACCATCGCCACTTCCAGCACCATGCCAAGCCCAACATCTTCCACAAGGATCCGGACGTGAAGATGCTCCACGTGTTTGTCCTGGGCGAGTGGCAGCCGCTTGAGGTATGAGTCGGGATGGTGTTGACATAGGAGATGTCATGCGACAGGGGAAGGAATCCCCTAGGTTCCACGTTCAGCCGGGAGATCGGCATCAGCCGCCACACGGCAACCTTGCCTCGGTACCTTTAATTATTCCAGCTGTGGTCTGTATGGAGTGGGCTGTCCTGTGAATACTGGGCACAGCTCCTCCGTGTTAGATGGCTCCCCCCTCTCGCGGGGAAGTCGGCTTCAAGCTTAGCAGAAAGGCAAGATCTGAGGCCTCAAGTGTGTTCCCCAGTGGGCCAGCTCACATCGCTGTTGCTGTTAGGTGCCCTCGAGTCAGTATCCGATTCATTGCGAGCCCACGTACAACAGGTGAAACACTATTGTCAGTGCTTCTCTGATGTTCATAGGGTTTTCAATGGCAGATTGATTTTTGGGAGTGGGTTGCCAGATCCGTCTCCCAAGCCTACAGCACCTGGTGTTCCCAGGTGGTCTCCCATCCAAGTACTAGCCAGGCCTGACCCTGCTTAGCTTCTGAAATATGATGGGATCTCAGACCCTCACACTAAGGAAAGTTTATTTGGAGAACCAAAGTCCCCTATCCTGGAAGGAACCTCAGCATGACCTGCTCGCAGCTTCCTCACCAGCAATGAGAAAACAACGCTCAGTGAGAGGACAGGAGGCACCAGGGTCACCTCACTGATCAGCCAATCGAGAGGCGGTCTCAGATCTTCTGATTGTTGGGCCATTTCCTCCCACTCACCTACACTGTCTTATTTTTACATTAGCTCATTATTTCTTTATAAATATAGAACGTACCTAATATAAACATTGAAATGGTGTAGAAAGGCACAAAGTTGACAAGCGAATCTCATTATCTCCATCACCCCCTTGGCCCCAGGTCTCACGATGTAGTTACTTGAGGGCGCCACTGTTAACAAGGTGCCATACATCCGTCCCCATATTTTCTCTGTGTATATGAGAAGGCATCTATCTATTTCTTTAAAAACAAACATAAAAATAAAGTGTGCCTTCTATTCTGCAGCTTGCCACCTCTCCAGCTGGATTCTGTCCAAGTAGCTTACTCTCATCCCTCCCGGGGGCTGGGCAGTAGTCTGTTATATTTATATACAATATGTATATAGTTACACTATATTTATATAGTGTAACCCATACTATTTCACAAGGCAGGAAAATTTAGCCATGCATGGTGGCACATGCCTGTAACCCCAGCACTCGGGAGGCTGAGGCAGGAGGATCGGCAAGTTTGAGGCCAGACTGGTCTGCATAGTGAGTTCCAGGCCAGCCTGGGCTACCCAGTGAGACCCTGTCTCAACCTGCACCCCCCAAAAAGCCAAAAAAATATTGGTGACATTAATCTTAATTTCCCTTATTCTTTTGATGCTAGAGATTGACCCCAGGGCCTTACACATGCTAAGCACATGCTCTATCACTAAGCTACACCCTCAGCCTCTTACTTTTCTTTTAATAAAAGCACTCCCAATTCATTTAAAGAAGGTCCTCATTTAACACATTTTTTTTTTGAAAAGGTAGAACCACTATGCTAGGGCTTAATTTACTCCCCAAATAAATAAATTACATATTCTTTGCGTTTTGGAATATATTGATGATGGAAACCCAGGTCAGAAAATCTTTGTTGCTTTTCTGCAGGCTGGAGGTATAATTTAGCGGTAGAATGTTTGCCTACCATGCATGATGCCCCGGGTTCCATCTCCAGCACTGCAAGTAATAATAATGATGATAATAATATAATAATAATAGTAATAATAATTGTAATGCCAAGCCTAGCGTAGGGGCCCAATAAGCTTTGTCAAGTGAGGCAGATTCGCTCTTAGTAAACAGTGGTGTCATGGATTAAGTAGTATTCCCAGCAGTGTTGGGGTCCAAAGCTTGGAACAAGGAGAGGAGAGAGCCATCCCTCATTTCTGCTTTGTGCCTTGTCTCCACCCAAGAGAGTATTTGAGCAGAGGCACGGTTCGGTGACATCGCCCGTTCACAGGAATTCAACCACAGTTCTTTACTCTGGCAGCGCCGATCCTCTTTGGCTGGCGGGGCAGAGATTTCATTTTCTGCTAAAGCACACGTCTTGAGTTTTCTTTCTTTTTTCTTTTTCTTTTTCTTTTTTTTTTCTTTTTTTCTTTCTTTTATTTGATTTTATTTATTTTTTTGGTACTGGGGGTTGAACCCAGGGCCTTGCGCCTGCATGCTCTGCAAGTGCTGGACCACTGAGCTGCACCCTCAGCCCAGTTTTTTACTTTTTGAGACAGGGTCTCGCTAAATTATGCAGACTGCCTCTGGTCTCGAACTTGCGATCCTCCTGCCTCCGCCTTCCAAGCCGCTGGGATTACAGGTGTGCGCCACGGCGCCCGGCATCTTCGGGTTTTCTTTGAGGAGATGGTTTGCTGACTTCGATTAGCAGGGTCTCAGTAGCAGAGCTGATGAACTCGACGCTTCTGACAGTGAGAACCGAGGCCTCCCCGGCTCCTGTGGGGAGCTGCTGGCTGTCCTGCTGGCTGTCCTGCTGGCTGTCCTGCTGGCTGTTCTGGCACATGTTCTCTGTGCAGCGGTAGTGCAGCCTCGCCGCCCTCTTACCTCTCGGAGCTGCCTTTTTTGGTGGAGGTTATCGGGATCGCCTTGTCCCCTTGCCAGTAACATTTGGGAGACTGAGGCCAGTGACAGAGCTCATGGCAGTCCCCCTCAGGCATTCTTCATGAGGGCGAGGGCTTGTGACCCCTGGGTCCCTGGTTGAACTGAGAGCTGCTGCCCCCAGAACCACGATGCCCCCCAAGGAGCTCTGGTCTCTTGACTGAGGTGACAGTGAGTCCCAAGTGCCACAGCAGGGATCCCCACCCAGCCCTCAGTGGCCAGGCCTCAGGGGCTTGAGCCACCCTCCCAAACCCCATGCCATCCTCCTGCCAGGGTTTTCATCTCAAGGTGCAGGCGACCAAAGCTGCCCAGTCAGGTCCCTGCGGATTTCCAGATCACAGAAATGTCAACAACAGGGTCTGGCCACGGAAGCCCTTGTTTTATGTGGCAAAATCTATTCACTTCCCCCACGAAGATTTCTTTCATTGCCTTTAAGCTTGTTGTTCTTATTGTTGTTACCCGCCGTCGAGTTGGTATCTGACTCATAGCAACCCTGTGTACAACAGGTGAAACACTATTGTCAGTGCTTCTCTGCTGTTCATAGGGTTTTCAATGGTGGATTGATTTTTGGGAGTGGGTTGCCAGGTCTGTCTCCCAGCCTTTAAGCTTAGGAAGTTTGTTTTTTTATTATTTTTATTTTTTGCAGTACCAGAGGGCTGAACTCAGGGCCTTGTGCACACTTTTCAAGTACTCTACCACCAAGCTACACTCCCAGCCCCCTTTTTTATTTTTAAGCCTGAGACAGGGTCTCACTAAGTTGCACAAGCTGCTTCTGGCCTTGAACTTGCCGTCCTCCTGCCTCTGCCTCCAAAGTAGCTGGGATTACAGGCATGCGCCACCCTGTCTGGACTAGAAATTCTTCATATGTATTATTTTTAGCTTTTATATTTCCATGTCTAAGTGTTTGCTCTTGAGAAGGACCTGGCAACCCCCTCCCAAAAATCAATCTGCCATTGAAAACCCTATGAATAGCAGAGAAGCACTGACAATCGTGTTTCCCCTGTTGTACAGAGGGTCGCTATGAGTCCGGTACCGACTCAACGGCACCTAACAACAACAACAACAAGTGTTTGCCCTTTGCTCATTGGGATTTCAGTGTGTGATGTGATGTTCTACTGTCTTGTTCTTCTCCCCTTCCTCCTGCACCCTCTCCCCCTCCTCTTCTTTTTCTCCCTCCTCCTCCTCCTCCTCTTTCTTTCTGTGGTGATATTGGAGTTGAACCAGGGCTTTGTATATGCTAGTAAGCTCTCCACTACTGAGCTACACCCTAGTCCTTTTTCATTTTTATTTTAAGACAGAGTCTTGCTATGTAGCCCAGCTAGGCCTTGAACCTGTGATCCTCCTGCCTCAGCCTCCCAACTAGCTGGGATCACAGACATGCGTCACCCTACCCAGCTGAGATGTTCTACTTTTGCTTTGAAAGGTGTTCTCAGCCCCTAATGGGTCCCACTGCCCCTCCCAAATGCTGGAGCAAGTCCTTCTGTGCCCCAGCGTCCGCTCTGGACTGCTTGTCCTCTCCCAGGGCTCCAGCTGGGTGGCCCGGGCGCCATACTTCCCCAGCTTTTGTACTTAACGACTCCTCATAAGCTCCTAATGCAGAGCCTCGCGCCTTCCTGGAAGAATGCCTCATTGCCCTCTGCCTTCCCGTCCAGGAGCGAGGCTTTGCTCTCCATTTGCTCCAGCCCATTTTGATCCTCCTGACAAGGCTTTCTGCTTTTCTTTTTATGTCTCAGGAATGCGCCTTTTAAAAATTGTATATTGTGGCCATGTGATGGGAGATTGTTCGGTGTTTGGGAACGTGATCGATATCAGGCTCAGTATGTCCAGCCACCAGCCACCGAGATCTCCTTATGATTCTAGTTTTTCAGTTGCTCCTTTTGAGTTCACTGGTCAGATGATCATATCCTAGAAAAAGAGAGGCAAACTTACTCTCTTTCCTTCTAATGGCTCCATCCTCTTACGTCCATGGGGGTGGGGAGGTATAGTGCATTGATGGGAACTCTCAGAGCTGAAATAATGAGTGATGATAATCTTGTCTTGCTCATCTTTTCCCCCCTGTAATTGAGGGGCAGGAGGCCATTATCCTGTAGTGCTGTAAATGGGCTGAAGCTGGGAGGTGCTGCCTCTGGCCCAAGAGCCTCCTCCTCCTCCCCTCTGGGAAGCGTCCTTGCTTTCTGCCTGTCCAGAGTGGACCCGCGCTTCCCGCTCCTGACGGACCTTCCCAAGCAGGCCATGGTGCTCTTTTCTCTCATATGTGAGTGTGTGGGTTCCCAAGGCAGCAGCTGGGCTTTTTTTTTTTTTTTTTTCCGGTACTGGGGGTTGAACCCAGGGCCTCGTGCTTGCATGCTTTGCAAGTGCTGGACCACTGAGTTGCACCCCAAGCCCATTTTTTTAGTTTTTTGAGACAGGGTCTCACCAAATTATGCAGACTGCCTCTGGTCTCGAACTTGCGATCTTCCTGCCTCCGCCTCCCAAGCTGCTGGGATTACAGGCATGTGCCACGACACCGGGCTTTGTAACAACTGCCCTTCCCCCAGCCCCAGACAGACAAGGAAGGGCCTTTGTCATCCCACAGACATTTTGTTTCAAACCTGAAACATCCCCTTCACGTGTCCCAGCACGCCTCTGGCCCTCACCCATGACTGAGTACAGCGGGGTCAGGCTGGCCGCTAGGCTGGCTGCAATCCCATCTCTCTGCCCTTGGCTTGGGTCCCCCACTGTGGGCCTCAGCTTAGGAAAGTGCTGTCCCTATTCAAGGAGAGCCCCGGGTGGGTCGCCATCTCCTCCTTGGGGCCCAGCCATGACAAAGCCACCTGTGTGAGCCACACACCTGTAATCCCAGCAACTCGGGAGTTAAAGCAGGAGGATCACGAGTTTGAGACCAGATGCAGCCTGTGTAATTTAGCGAGACCCCCTCTCAAGATAAAAAATTAAAATGGGGTTGCGATGCAGTTCAGTGGAAAAGCGCTTGCAAAGTGTGCACGAGGCCCTGGGTTCAGACCCCTAGTACTAAAAAATTAAAAAATAAAAAGCCACCTGTGCTCTTGCCTGCAGCCTAGCTGGTGAAAGTCCCATCTGTCTTCCCTGCCTGAAAGGGTTCCTCCCTGTGTGGGCCAGAGACTTCCAAGGAGGAGACAGGACACACAAGGTTTTGCTCTCTGTTCTCTGGGCCCGGCAGCCCTCAGCCGGGAGGAAGGCCGGAAGGCTGACTTGCTGAGTAAGTCCATGGACTGGCATCTGGTGCCGTGCATGCACAATGCCTCTCAGTGCTTGTTTAACCTGTGAGACAGGAACTCTCTTCAGTCCTTGTGTAGATGGAATGACTAAGGCTGACAGAGAAGAAATGACATGCCCCAAGTTACAGCTAGAAAAAGGCAGCTCCCCCCTCAGACCTGGACTGTCTGGCTCCAAGCCACCACCTTGCAGGCACTCAGGAAATGTTTTGTTAGGTCACTCGAGATTTCTGGTAGATTAAGAAGCCAGGTATTGAGCGGTGGCGCACACCTGTAATCCCAGCGGCTCAGGAGGCGGAGGCAGGAGGATTGCAAGTTCGAGACCAGAGGCAATCTGTGTAACTTAGCGAGACCCTGTCTCAAAAAGTAATAAAAATGGGCTGGGGGTGCAGCTCAGTGGTCCAGCATTTGCAGAGCATGCAAGTGCAAGGTCCTGGGTTCAACCCCCAGTACCTCGGGGAAAAAAAAAGAAGCCAGGTATTCATCCTTCTAGCTTGCTGTTGTTGGTAGGTACCATGGCATTTGGTCCAAACCTCATAGCTTGTTGTTGTTGTTGTTGTTAGGTGCCGTCAAGTCGGTATCCGACTCATCGCGACCCTCTGTACAACAGGGGAAACACTATTGTCAGTACTTCTCTGCTGTTCATAGGGTTTTCAATGGCAGATTGATTTTTGGGAGGGGGTTGCCAGGTCCTTCTCCCAAGCCTACAGCTTCTGGTGTTCCCAGGCGGTCTCCCATCCAGGTACTAACCAGGCCCGACCCTGCTTAGCTTCCAAGATCTGACGGGATCCATGCCACAGGGCTACAGCTGCAGGCTACCCTCATAGCTTAGTACATTTTAAAACACGTCTGCCCATCTTGCCCTGCTCTGGTGACTTAGCAAGCTGTTTGCCAAGAAAAGCAAGCCTGCGAGTTCGCCACAGGGCGAGGCCTGCTGTCACTAGGCCTGCGGGTGTACTTTCTGGGTTTTGGATGAGCTCCGCCATGGGTCGGCCACACCCTGACACAGCACCTTGGCTGCTCCCCGTCAGAGGCCATTGAGATTCAACCGAAGTGCCATGGCTTGTTGGTGTGTCACCGTGTGCACACACATGACCGATCTGTTCACCACCCCATGGAGCTTTTATATCTGCTTTGTCCCCTGGGCCCCCAGCGACCCTTTGGAATGAATACACATGGGGCCTCTGCGTTGCCGTAAAGATCTCAGGGCTCAGGGAGGGAAAATGATTTGCTCAAACAATGCATTGATTGCAAATCCTGAGCCCCTGAATCCCCAAGGCTGGACATTCCCAGAGGCCACCTCGGAGGGCTGCCACTGCCCAGGGGCCAGGGTCCTATTTGCTCCCGTATTTGAGTTGGAGGCACTAAAGAGCCACACGTGAGAGCCAGCAGTGTTCACCAACCAGGGACAACTGGGGATAGCCCTGAATTCTCTGTCGTTCCCCCCAAATCCCCTAAACAGTGTGTTTGCTATGCAAATACAGCTTTAAATGAGCTCCCCAGGGGCTCCCCTGCCCCTCTAGGGGGACCCTCTGGCTTCTGCTGACCTAGAATTGTCCTTAGCTCTCAGTCCTGAAAGGGAAGGATTGAGCTGTGGTGGGGAAGGCGGTGGCCGGGGCTAAGGAAGTCCACCACTGAATCTGGGCCTGGAAGCCCGTTCCCTGGCCTCTGGGAGGAGGGCAGAGCAGCCCCCAGGGCCTGTTTTGTGAGCCACAGGCTCCCATGGGCCCTGGGCCCCTGCTGTGCCCCACCCCTGACTGGCCACCATGCTTCCTCCCCCGTGCCAGCCCTTCCTGCCCCTCCCTCCCCTGGAAAGTCATCAAAGGCCTGTCCGGCTGAGGCCTCTCTAGCTCCGACCTCTTCAAGGCCAGCCGCAGTCCCGGCTTTAATGACAGACTGTGCGAACATGACATACTTTCTGGGAACGAGCGAGGTCCTTCCCAAGGCACAGGAGGCCACACAGCGCACAGGGATTGTTTCTGGTGGTGCTTCGGCTGGCTGTGCTGTGACCATGGCCACCAGCGCCAAGACATGAGTCCTGGAGACTGGCTGGACTTTGTCCGCACCCAAACCCCCTGCTTGTGGGAGCTGCGGGCTCTCCTGGTGATTCTGTCAAGCTCTTCCCCGCCATCCGTGTTCTCAGGAGTGTCAGCCTGGATGACCTAGGAGGTCTCTTCTGTCTGTAATTCGCTTTGATCTCCTGACCCTAAGGGGTAGGAAGGGACAGTGTCTGGGGAAGATGGCTCTGGCCTTGGATCCGGGGAGGGGCGGATGAGGGGAGGATCCTGGGGCCAGCCTGGCCTTTTGCCCACGTTCTTTTATGCCCATGTCCTTTTAACAACCGGTGAGTTGGATGCCAGACAGGCTCAGAGAGGCCAGGTGACTTGCCCAGAGGCTCTGCTAGAGAAGCAGAATCCAACGAACTCAAGTCTGCTGGTTCCAAACCCAGGCTGCTGGGTTTTCCCCGTATTGCAAGCAGGAAGAGCAAATGCCCCGCAGCAGCCAGCAGCATTGCTGACTGGGCGGGGCCCTAGATGCCAGGCTGGGGAATGAAAGGGCATCAGGTAACCAGGGCTGGCCCTAGGCAGCTTGCATGGCCTTTCTGCTGGTGTCCTCAAGCACAAAGGTCCATCCAGGGAAGAGCGATTACCCCTTAGGGGATGCGGGAGTAGGTGCCACCAGTCTGGTGACTTAACTGCTCCTGACGCACACCTGGGCCCTCCCAGCCGCTTTAGGCTCCAGGGCGCTCCCCAGGAGATGGGGAACCTCTCTCCCTCCCTGAAGGGTGGAGACAGGACCAGGAGCTCCCTCTGGGTGGCCTGCCCTGACTGGGTGAAGTTTTTGGGTCCCGGCCAGGCCCATGCGGCTGGGAGTGTGGTTCCAAGGCAGACAGCTTGCCTCGCTGGGTGAGGCCTTGGGTTCCATTCTCAGCACTGCAAAAAAAAAAACTAAAGGAAAAACAAAAATCACAATCCACTGGGCCACTTCTCCTGGCTGCGGGCAATAGTTGAACTCTGAACCTGAAGTTCAGCAGCAGGGCCCTCGAGCCCATAGAGGATTCCGGTCCCTCGGTGCCAGCCGATGCAGCCAGAGCTGAGGCTGGCCATGGCTATCCCTGGTGGGCCCATGGCAGATGGACAGGGAGTGGACAGCATCCTGCTCCGAGGCAGGGGCAGGGGGACAGAGGATGGCAGGGAGCAGGGGGCCAGGGTGCAGGACCGGTGGGGGAGGGTGGGCGGCGGGTGCTTACCACCTCTCCTCTGTCCACAGTATGGTAAGAAGAAGCTGAAGTACCTGCCTTACAACCACCAGCACGAATACTTCTTCCTGAGTGAGTGCCGGGTGCCTCACCCCGCCCCTGACCCTGCCCTCAGCCTGGAGCCCATCTGCCCCTCTCCCACCCTGCCCTTTGCAGACCCAGGATGTGACCAGACCTCTCCAAGAGGGAGACATGACCCCATGCAAACCCCTCTCAGCCCAGGTGACCGGGCTCTAGGCTCCTAGTCCGTCCTTGGGCAGGCGGGGCCCCTGGGCTACAGAGCGGGCCCTCTAGTCCTCTGGCTGGGACAGGGTGCAGATGGGACGGAGCAGCCGCCTCTCAGCCCGCTGCGCTCTCCCACAGTCGGGCCACCGCTGCTCATCCCCATGTACTTCCAGTACCAGATCATCATGACCATGATCGTCCGGAAGGACTGGGTGGTAAGTGTGGGGGAGGCGTTGGCTGGGTGGGAGCCGGGGAGGAAGGTGATGGGGACATGGGTGCCAAGGAGGCTGGCATGGGGCCAGTGTGCCTCTGTGGGTCTGAGGGGTCCCAGGCACCTGCTGGTGTCCCTAAGGGAAAGGAACTCCCTCTGGGGCTGCCAGAGACAAGAAGGCCACAGCACACCAGTCCTAAAGATCTCCCCAGGATGGACACACAGCGGGGCTCCCCAGAGCAGCCACTGCCTTTGCAGAATCCCTTAGAAAGTTCCTAAAGTCAGGGTAATGAGAGGTAAATGCAGCCCACCCTGCTATGGCTCTGCCCCAGCCACCACCCTATATGTATCTGTCCAGAGGTCCCCACTTTCAGAGGGACACAAGTCCTATTGGATCAGGGCCTACTCCAGGGATCTTGTCTTAACTAGTTATACTAGCAATAGCCCTATTTCCAAAGGTCATCTTCTGGGGTTCTTGGGATTAAAGCTACAGCATAGGATAGGGCGTGATGGCACACACCTGTAAGCCCCGCACTAAGGGAGGTGGAGGCAGGAAGATGGCAAGTTCAAGGCCAGCCCAGGCTGCATAGTGAATTCAAGGGCGGTGTGAGCTACATAGCAAAGACTCGTCTCAAAAAGCCCAGGGCAAAGTTCAACCCAAAACAACAGGCTTGGAGGTGTCTCCTGGTTTTGCTTTCAACGAGAGGGAAAGGGCCCCTGGAGAGGGATTGTGCAGTGCAGTACCCAAGGGGGCCCTTGAATTTAGGTAGATGTACGGCCGTACCTGCCCACGATGGAATAAGCTGCACAGAGTGGTTGCCACCGGCAGGGGTGGGGTTCACCATGACAGGAACATCGTCCCTCCCCTCAGGAGAGAACAGAGAAGTACACAGTCACTCAGTGGACAGTGCTGGCTTTTTTTTTTTTTTTTTTCTTTGTGGTACTGGGGGTTGAACCCAGGGCCTCGTGCCTGCAGGCTTTGCAAGTGCTGGGCCACTGAGCTGCACCCCCAGCCCTTTTTTTTTTTTTTTTTTTTAACTTTTTGAGACAGGGTCTTGCTAAGTTACGCATACCCTCTAGTTTCGAACTTGCGATCCTCCTGCCTCAGCCTCCCAAGCCGCTGGGATTACAGGTGTGCGCCACTGCGCCCGGCTCTTGCTGGCTTTTGAAACCAACAAGAAACACAAAAAACCCAGTTTTATACAGAAATATGATTGCAACTGAAGTTTGAACTCCACCCAACAGGATACCCGAGGGCTGGGGTAGCCTCCTGATGCCACATCCTGTGCCCTCCCTCCACACCCAAGCCACCCTTCTCTCTTCCAGATAACAGTACTTCATATTAGTGCAGCATCTTAGCGCTTCAGTCTCCTTTGTGTTACGTGCTGCCACCAAAGTTACGGGGACAAAGTTACCCTGCGAGTCCACCTCCAGCTGGGACTGGAGGAGCCAGCCCTGCCTGGTACAACCTATACACCCTTTGGTCTGGGGCGTGCTGCTTTCTCAAAAGTCAGCATGTTGCGCATCATACTGTGTATCATATGGTGGGGACAGTGAGACACTGCCACCGGGAGAGAGGGACAAGCGTCTAGACCAGCCAAGTGGCTGACATTTGAACCCAGATCTATTTCCTACCCCTCCTGCTGTTTCCACGGGGACTCACCCGGGTCCTCAGAGGAGTCACAGATGGAAAGAACCTGACCCCGCAGGCCTGACCAGGTGGCCACGTGGGGTGGTTTAACTTATAGCAGATGGCTCTGGATGAAAATATATATTCTACTTTATTACCTGTTGTTGTTGTTAGGTGCCGTCAAGTCTTGTCCGACTCATAGCGACCCTCATAGGGTTTTCAGTGGCAGATTGTTTTCGGGATTGCCTTGGGAGTGGATTGCCAGGCCCTTCTCCCATTTTTGTGGTGCTTGGGAGTGGATTGCCAGGCCCTTCTCCCATTTTTGTGGTGCTGGGAATTGAACTCGGGACCTCAGAGACTGCAGCACAGCGCTCTACCAACTGAGCTATTTTATTACCTAGACATGTATATTTATTTGTGGTGCTTCCTCCGTAAGGAACAAAGCATTGACTAGGAAGAGCAGGAAAGCCAATCAGACTATGTCCCTAAAAGGCGTCAGATGACAGAGCTGGACCCTCAGGCCTTGCTGACAAGTGCAGCTGTGACTGGGCCAGGAGCTCTCCACAGCGACAGTTCTGTTGGGCCATTTGGCAATATCTGGAGACATTTTTGATGATCACAACCATCCAGGACACTTGGGCTCAGTGGCAGAGGAACTGGAGAGATGGACTGTTCTTTTTTTTTTTTTTTTTTTTTTTTTTTTTTTTTTTTTTTTTGTGGTACTGGGGGTTGATCCCGGAGCCTCACGCCTGCATGCTTTGCAAGTGCTGGACCACTGAGCTGCACCCCCAGCCCTTTTATTTTTTTTTCCTTACTTCCTGAGACAGGGTCTCGCTAAGTTACATAGACTTCCTCTAGTCTCGAACTTGCAATCCTCCTGGCTCCGCTTCCCAAGCCACTGGGATTACAGACGTGCGCCACCACGCCCAGCTGAGAGATGGACTGTTCTCTAGAGCGCCTGCCTGCAGGCCTGCAGTGGGGCACTTCCCAGGAAGAAGACATCCTAGCTCAGGACCGTGCTGCCAGCCTGGGGAGGGACAGAAGCAGAGAGGGGAACGAAGAGGGGCGAGAAGAGATTTCTGCCTGGTAAAGGCCTGTTGTGTCCGAGGTGGCTGGCAGGCACTGGTGAGCAAGGACAGGGCTGAGGACAGCGGGTGACCAGACCACACGTCGGGGAAGGGGTGCACATCATATACAAACCTTTAGAATCTCTCAGGCCCGCTCAAGGGCTGCCGACCTCCCCCACGCCCATGGCTGCCCCTGAGCCAGTGTCCCATTTCTCCACCCAAACACCTCACATTTCCCACGACACAGAGGCAGTCATGCAAACCACGTGCAAGCAGGTGGTTTAGGGAGGCGTTGCATCTCCGAAGGCCCCGTGCCCAGCCCCCTAGGGGCCTGTGGGGGTTTCTCTTGGACACCTGTGCCGAGCAGCATCAGGTGTGTGGTCAGGCGCACCTCGCCGGGAGTGTGGGGCAGGCGCATCAAGTCTAGTCTCCTTTCTCCCGCAGGACTTGGTCTGGGCCATCAGCTACTACGTGCGTTTCTTCTTCACCTACATCCCTTTCTTCGGCATCCTGGGAGCCCTCATTTTCCTCAACTTCATCAGGTACCTGTGCTTTGCTCGTGCAGCCCTGGGCCTCTAGAGCATTGAAAGGGCACTGAAGGGGCTGAGACGTCAGCCCTGGGAGGAAAGGCCCAGATGTCCCTGCTTGCCCCGGGACCTACCCATCGGCATGGCAGCAGGGGCTGCAGCTGAGCCCCCGTACCTACCCTGGGCTGGGCAGAGCTGGGCAGGAAGGTGGGTCTGTCCCCATGTGGCTGGGGCCCCAGGGAGTCCCTGGAGGCTCCAGCGCTGAGCCGCACTGTCTTCCAGGTTCCTGGAGAGCCACTGGTTTGTGTGGGTCACGCAGATGAACCACATTGTCATGGAGATTGACCTTGATCACTACCGAGATTGGTTCAGCAGCCAGGTGAGGGAAGGCAGCGCGGGTCACCAGGCCCTGCAGAGCCAGGACCCCGTGGCCATGTCCTTCCCCCAGACTTGGCTGCCCCCGTGGACTCTGGACAGTGCTGGGCCACCCCGGGGGCCACCTGTGTCTTTCTGCTGGCAGCCTCAGGGCTGAGCAAGATAGGGTGGCAAGAGCCGGGTGTGGTGGCGCATGCCTGTAATCCCAGCGGCTTGGGAGGCGGAGGCAGGAGGATCGCAAGTTTGAGACCAGAGGCAGTCTGTGTAACTTAGTCTCAAAAGTAAAAAAAAAAAGTGGGCTGGGGTGCAGCTCAGTGATCCAGCACTTGCAGAGCAATCAGGCACAAGGCCCTGGGTTCAACCCCCAGTACTGAAAAAAAAAAAAAAAAAAAAAAAGATAGGGTGGCCAGAACCTCCCAAGGGACAGGGGGGAAGCTGAGTGGACTGAGGCCTCCTGGTAGAACACCATGATGCAGAGAGGCGGCCCTGAGACCCCGGGGAGGCCCGGCCATCATGGAGATGAAACCAGACCCCTTGGTCTTTCCTTTCCCCCGCCTGCTCATCGCTGTCCCCTCCTCAGCTGGCAGCCACCTGCAATGTGGAGCAGTCCTTCTTCAACGACTGGTTCAGCGGGCACCTCAACTTCCAGATCGAGCACCAGTGAGTGGGGACACTAGCAATGGGAGGGAAGTGGCCACGAGGCCCACAGGACAGAGGGCTCCCAGCACATCTCTCAGAGGCCTTGGCGCCCAGGGCCCTGCCACCCCACCCACCCACCCCACCCCCACCCGCTCCCCACCTGTGCCATGTGACCGGGTCAACTTCACCCCTCCGTGGGTGGCCAGAGCCTGCAGTTAGAGAGAGCTTACACGGGCATCCTAGGATCCCATGAGGCTAGCAGGGCAGCGAAAGCTGCTCCTACTTTATTATCAGGGAAACTGAAGCATGGCTAGACAGCTTGCCTGGAACGCAGGCGGCCAAGGGACCAGCCACGCCTAGCCATTGTCCCACCTCCCGTCCTTATTCTTATTCCTCCTCCTCCCCTCAGCTCCCATTTCTTTCACTTCCTTATTTATTTATTTATTTATTTATTTTGTGTGTGTGGTACTGGAGGTTGAACCCAGGGCCTTGCGCTTGCATGCTCTGCAAGTGCCGGACCACTGAGCTGCACCCACAGCCCATTTTTTAAGTTTTTGAGACAGGGTCTCACTAAGTTTCGCAGACTACCTCTGGTCTCAAACTTGCGATCCTCCTGCCTCCACCCCACCCCCCTCACCCCGAGCCGCTGGGATTACAGGTGTGCGCCACCGTGCCCAGCTCTCACTTCCTTTTTTGAAAAACTCGGCGTTTTTGCCTCGGACTGACCAGTATCCTTCCAGCTTTCTAGAGCACAGAGCGCCCCTGCCCACAAACTGCCCCTGGCGCCCCTCCCCTCAGGTGCTGGCCATAGGATGCAGTGTGCCCGGTGGGCGCTCAGGAGGTGCAATATCCAGAGCCTTGTCCTAGCTGTGGACAGGGCTTCCTGGGGCCCCCCCACCCCTCCGTGGCTGGGGAGTGGCCGGGCCCCCGGTCTCCTCACCCTCCTCCCGCCTGCCCCCCAGCCTCTTCCCCACCATGCCCCGCCACAACTTGCACAAGATCGCCCCGCTGGTGAAGTCACTGTGCGCCAAGCACGGCATCGAATACCAGGAGAAGCCACTGCTGAGGGCCCTGCTGGACATCATTGGGTAAGGGGCGGGAGGTGACAAGTGCCTGGCCCCTAGAGGCGGGGAGTGGGGGCAGGGGGCGACAGACACGCACAGAGCTGGGCTCCCTCCCTTGTGGTCGAGACCACTGGCTTCCCACCCTGGCTGGAGGCCACCTCCCCTTTGTCCTCCCCCAGTGCCCTCCCTGCAGAGCCCTAGCCAGCAGCCCACAGCCCCCGTGGCAGTGGCAGTGGCGAGTGGGTTGGTAGGTGCGAGGAAGCACCTGCCACCCCCACCCAGCCTGTCTCCCAGCCCCCCACTCCCCAGGCCGGGCAGGGCCTCCCTGTCCAGCCCTGGTCCCCTTGCCCTCTCTCTTCGCAGGTCCCTCAAGAAGTCTGGGGAGCTGTGGCTGGACGCCTATCTCCACAAATGAGACAGCAGGCCTTGGGGGACCCGCGGGGAAGGGGCGCGGTGGGGGTGATGGCCAGAGTGCGGGTGGGCTTGCGTTCTGAGGGGTTCCTGTGAGGCTCACGGACCCCTGTTTGGTCTTTCTCACTTTCTCTTCTCCTTTCCCTTCACGTGTCCCCTACCCGGCCCCCTGCCATCTGCCAGCCCCCTCTGCTCCCCTCTGCCCCATGGCCCCTTCTCCCAAGGAGCATGGAGAGAGGCAGCCAGAGGATGTGGCTCTGTCCCTGCTCCCAGCTTCTGCCCCTAAAGATCTGAGGAGACCAGAGGTCCTGGGGTCTAGCCTGGGACTCCTCTTTTGCAGGTCAGCCACCAGGCATCAGCCTCGCCCCACCTGTCCCCATCTTGGGGTCCGTGGGGCAGGGTCCGGGCCTGGCTCCACTCTCCCTGACGGCTGCGCAGTCTACCTGTCTGTGGGAGCTGTGTTTTGTGCTCTGGGTCTCTTTCCCCTGGCTGGGATCAGTACCCAGGGTCTCCCTCTTACTCTCCAGGGCTGCAGGCCCGCCACGCTGGAGGCCCACCCCTAGAGCTCAGGCCCCAGGGCTGCAGGTTCCAGTCCATCGTCTTCCAAATTCCAGAGCCTTTAGGACCAAAGGGGGTGGGGTGGTCCTTGTGTGGGCTCAGCAGAGGTGATGGCCAGGTTGGGGGAGGGACCGGCCAGCCCGAGGCTCAGCCCTATCCCCCACCCCATTCCCATGCTTGTCCTTGTTGAGAGGCCTAAGATTCTGGAGCAGCCAACCATCTCCAAATGTTCCCTGCAATCCTGGCTCCTTGGACAGGACATGGCCCCAGAAGCACACCCCAGCGCCTCAGCTTCCCCAGCGTGGGGCTGCGGGTGGCCAGCACAGTGCCCCTCTGGCTCTCTCTCTCTCCTATCTTTGCCTCTTTTGTAATCTTTGCTGTTTTAACTTTTTGCAACAGGATGCTTTCTGATAGGAGAGTGGCAGAGGCCTGGGTTGTAGGACAATCTGCCCTTCCCAGATGTCCCATGCCAGGCTCCCCCAGCCCTGGTGGGCAGAGCCAGGCTCACCCACTGAGGCCGGAGGATGCCTGGCACCACTGCTGTTGAGGGGGTAGGGGAGGCGAGCGGACGGAGTCTCAGGAGAAGACCCCCCGCCCGGAGGCTGGCATGGGGGCACCTGGTGAAGGCCAAGCGGGAGCCAAGCAAGGGAAGAGGCTGTGCTGGAAGCTGAGGCAGCGCTGGAAGCTGGGGCAGCCCAGGACATGGGGAAGCGAGAAGGAAGGAGGGGACACTGGCCACAGAAGGCCCCCAGCCGCGTCATTCTGAGATCTAACCCACTAACCAATATTTAGATTCAGGGGACAGCTCTGTGGGGGTCTTTTAGGGAAGGCTTCTAGTCCCCCCCTGCCAGCTCTGGCCAGCCAGGAGTGACCAGCTGGTGTTGACAAACCTCCAGGATACCATGGTGACAGCCCCCCCACTAGCTACTGTACGCTCCCCCAAGGCAGAATGAATCCATAGGGAACTGATCTTAATTTTTACCACTTGCTTTCCCACCCCTACGTTTTTGGGAAATAAAAGAATTTTATTCTCACTTCCTGGTGGCTTCGTACAATGGATGGGTGGTGTGCTTTCTGCCTGCTCAGGTTGGAGTACAGTCCTGGGGGCGGGGGAGGTTATCAGCAGGGAGGCAGGTCCAGTTTATAGGGTAGGGGAGGCACAAAGAGAACCCAAGGCCTTCTTAGAAGCGGCTGCGGAAGGACCTGGAGATGGTTCCATCCTGGGCCCCTGCGGCGCAGGCACTCGATCCGTCCCCAGGACCTGGGGGGAGGCCAGATCATCCCAGCCCAGGTCACCGTTCCTATGCAAGAGCATGGGGCTGGGTCTTAGGTCTGCCTGCCCTGCAGTCCGGGAAGGCAGGAAGAGCCCCAGGGCAATCTGCCTCGCCCTGGACCTGCCCTGCACCCTGGCCAGCCATCTCTGGGCGGGCTGGGCTGCTGGGTTACTCCAGGTGTTACTCCAGGTGTTACTCCAGGTGTGCCGGGGACGAGAGGAAGCAGCTCAGAAATTCGGCTTCCTCTGGCCTCACAGCCCCTCCAGGCAGGGCTGCGGGCGGCTCCTGTGGAGACCTTCCTCCTCTTGAGGGACTTGAGTCCAGTCAGATAGGACAGCCTGTGGCCCTGGTCGGGGGTGGGGGTGGTTGGGGGTGGTTCCCCAGTGACTGGTTGCAAGTTTGCTGGAGCAGGGCGTGGGATGGAAGAGGAAGCTCCGAGGCAGGAGAGACTCCCAGAGTGGCCTTGGGGAACCCTTTGTTCCCTGGTCCTCTGACCAGTGTCCACCTTAAGCAGTGATAGGACTGGGCTAGAGGGACCCCATGGATGCCCACATCACTCAGTCCCTGTGAGGCCTTGGCCGCGGCCGCCTGGTGGGCCCCTTGTGGCCTTGGAAGCTGCAGACCTTGGGGAGCCCTTCTGTCCTTTCCTATGCCTGTGCTCCACCCGCCACCTGGGCTGGACCTGGCACCACTCCCAGGATGACTCCGGGCAGGGACGGCAACCAGCCCAGCCCCTGCCAACTGGGACTCCAGGGTCCATCGCCTGGTGAGAGGGGCGAGGGGCGGGGAGACTGCAGGACTGGGTGCACACTCAGCTGTGAGGTCACCAGGCAGCTCTATGCCCAGACCCATGGGCATTTGCACCTTCTCTGTGACATCCAAAGCACCCTCTCCTTTGCCCTTGAGCAGGACCCTTGGGTCAGAAAGCTGGGACCAGGCCACAGAGTGCAGCTCAGTGGCACAGCAATGTAGCCTGGGTGAGGCCCTGGGTTCCATCCCCAACACCAGGAAAGAACCCAGTGTAGCTGGAGGCACCCATCCCTGCTCTCCGCCTCACAGCCCCCTCTTGTCTCAGCATATGGCTGAGGCTCTCAACCAACACCCCCAGAACTGTGGGTTTCTGCTCCCTGCCAAAGTCGTAACACCCTACTACTGAAGACCCTGAGTGATCAGATCCTGACACCTCCGTTCACAGGCCAGGAGGCTGAAACCAGAGAGGGAGAAAGACTTGCCTGAGGCCACACAGCAGCAACAGCTGAATCATGGGATTCCTACTCCTGACACAGCCGGCTTGGCCATTGCTTCCTCCTCTTCCCTCATCGGGTCAAATGTCAAACTATCCGTGGGAGGCGCTGCTGGCCCTAGCAGATGGAGGCCATGAGGGCCAGCTGGTCTGGGTGAGGAGATAGGAGCTCACCCACAGTGGGGTGGCTGCCTAGATAACGGTATCAGCTTTGTGGTGGCGTGGCATGTGCTGGGTACCAGGCTCAGAGATAGGGCTGGCCGAGCAGCCTGGGCTGTATGAGAAGATGGAGGTTTAGAGGCAGTCAGCAGCCTGGTAAGTCCCTCAGACGCCCAGCTGGACACTCTGGGCCCACTGGGTGGGAAGAGGAGCCTCTCGGCAAGAAGGGGCAGGGCAGACGTGGCCATCACTTGGGCTGGGCGTGAGTTCCCATCAAGGCCCCTCAGCTGGCC
This sequence comes from Pedetes capensis, assembly GCA_007922755.1. NCBI lineage: Eukaryota > Metazoa > Chordata > Mammalia > Rodentia > Pedetidae > Pedetes > Pedetes capensis. The sequence continues at coordinate 18,249 of VMDO01011847.1, read as the reverse complement.
CAGAGAGGAGTGCCCTGGGGACAGCTGTTCTCATATCAGATGGCCCGGCCAGTTGTGCATCCCAGTGGGGCACCTGGTGACCAGTGAGCTGACCAGAGAGGAGACTTGCTGCAGGCCCAGGCCCTGGACAGCAAACAATGCTCCTTTGCCGGGATTTAACATTTCTAAACCTGCAGCCGCAGCCCTGTGGCATCCGATCCTGTCAGATCTCGGAAGCTAAGCAGGGTCAGACCTGGTTAGAATTTGGATGGGAAACTGCCTGGGAATACCAGGTGCTGTAGGCTTGGGAAATGGACCTGGCAACCCACTCCAAAAATATCCACCATTGAAAACCCTATGAATAGCAGAGAAGCACTGACAATAGTGTTTCGCCTGTTATATGTAGGATCGCTGTGAGTCGGATACTGACTCGATGGCACCTAACAATAACATTTCTAACTAGACCCGTTTCACTCATAATGAATGGAACACATAGGCACCCAGGACGCTACGGTATCACCATCACGGCCCTACTGCCTCTGACGTCATAAACGCTTTTCTGTGAACTCTGAAGGCAGCTAGGGCTTTCTTCTGAACTGCCTGGCTCAAGAACAAGAGCTGGAGATCGGACAGGGTACAGGAGCTTGGCAAAGGCCAACACCAGTGGGACCGAGGTGTTCCGGGACACGTGGCATGGGAAAGATCTGTGACCAGTCCTGTCACAGAGGTGTGTGTCCACCTCCGCCTGCCGGCCACTCCCACGTGAGGGGCAGGGGCTGGTTCTTGTGAACTGGATGGCTGGCGAATCTCAGGTGTTGGTTGATTGCAAGGGAAAATAAACACACAAGACACAGCTTCCTTCAGTAGTTTGCCTTTGTTTTTTGTTTGTTTGTTTGTTTATTTTTCCTCCTGGGCCCAGGGCGCTTATGTAGACAATTAAAAGGGGACATGGGGTTTCACAGAGGTCCCACCATGGCCTTTGCTTGTTCCTTTTGGAAACCTGGCCCTCGTTCCCTGTATCTGCTCTGTGACTAAGAAGAAACACACAGACAGGAAAGAGGGGGCTCGTTCCACTCAGGAGTGGTTGTTGTTGTTAGGTGCCGTTGAGTTGTGTCTGACTCATAGCGACCCTCATAGGGTTTTCAATGGTTGTTTCGGGATTGCCTTGGGAGTGGATTGCCACATCCTTCTCCCATTTTTGTGGTGCTGGGAATTGAACCTGGGAACCTCAGAGACTGCAGAGCAACGCTCTACCCACTGAGCTAAATCCCAGCCCGCTCAGGAGTGGAGGTGGCCCATTATCAGGGGCTATGACACCAAAGATGGAGGGAAATAAGGCCAAAGATGACCTCCCAGTGACGGACTCCACGTGGTAGGGAGAGATCTGAGGGCAGCGGGTCTCCCCAAGGGATCTTTAAGCAAGATACTCAGTAACTCCGGATTTGTGGATGGAAGAGCGCACTCCCCTAGACCACCGCCAGGGGCAGCATGGAGCACAACCCACCCTACAGTGGTGTAGACACTATGGGCACCTGTGGGTGGCGCTGCAATCTCAGTAGTCCTTCTGGGCAGGCGCATGCGGGGAGGAGGGAAGAGTCCTGGGCGTTCATGTCTCCCTAAGTGCATAGGAGCCACCACTGGAGCTCCGCTGACCATCTGCCAGGGCATGGACCAAGCCCAGCCACGCAGGGAATGGAGGGAATGCCACCCGAGCCCTCCCTGGCTGGGGTGTGCCCATGTGGCATGAGGGGATCAGCAGGATTTGGACAGGAGGTGACAGGAAGGGGACTCCCCATAGAGGGAACAGCCTGGGCAGAGACCCTGCATGTTGGACATGCTCTGGGCGTAAGGAGCTTGCACTGGAGAGAAACACCCTCCTTTTTTTCTTTTTCTTTTGGTACGGGGAGTTGAGCCCAGGGCTTTGCGCATGCTAGGCAAAGTGCTCTGCCACTGAGCTATGCTCCCAGCCACTGTTTTTTTTAAATCTTTTCTGTTGTTATTTTGAAATGACGTCTCATAAATTGCCCAGACTGGCTTCAAACTCAGGATCCTGCTGCCTCAGCCTCCTGAGTAGTTGGGATTCCAGATGTAATCCTGGCACCGTGCCTGGCTAGGAAGTAGCTTTCAAGGGGCATCCAGCCCCATCCTCAGGGGGAAAACGAGGCTTCAAGAAGGCAAAGTGCTTGTCTTAGGACAGAGAGGAAGTAGTGGGCCCACGACATGGGACAGCGTGCATGGAATTTATAAATAAATTTCTGAGCCCTATTGCTGGGCCCTTTGCTAAGAGTCTTCCTGCAGCATCTCTTTTACTTCCTGTCACCGAGGAGGTAGTGCTTCAACTCAGAGATGTTGAGTAACTTCCCCAAGGTCACACAGCCTTGAGTCCTGGCAGAGGCAGGACTTTGCCCTCCACCTCCACACCTCTCCCAGGACCATCTGACCCCACAGAAGAGAGGGTAGAAACTGTGTGGAGCAGACCAGGGTGGAGCTGAAGGGGCCTCCAGGCTGGTCTGTTTCTTCAGCCCTGCCAGGAGGCTCCTACCGATGCTGCCCTAGGCAAGGAGGTTACAGGAGGTGCCATCTGCTCTGGGCTTGGGGCATGACGTGAGCTGAGGAGCCCTGCTCATGCCCTCCTCTCCCAGAGTGAGGGGAGCAAGGTGCCAAGCACCCAGGCAGTCTGTCATCCTCTTTGAAGGCAGGCTGAGGCCTCCTGGGCCCAGCTCTGGGAAGCCACTAGCCCCCAGCAGTAAAGAGGTCAATGTCCAGGCCAGGTGGGGCAGGAGAGGAGCCCTGAAAGCTAGGGGGAGAACATTCTAGAAAAGCCAGGTGGGGTAGCGCACACCTGCAACCCCAACACTTAGGAGTTTGAGGCAGGAGGATCAACATGGGTTCGAGCCTAGTCTACATAGCAAGTTCCAGGCCAACCAGAGCTACATGGTGAGACTCTGCCTCAAAAAACCAAAGAATGTTCCAGAAAGCCCATGGGAAGAGCCCATGGAACCATAGAGCACCCTGTCTAGCACAGAGTAAGCACACGAGTTTCAGGCACTACTGTGATGGCCACCAGAACGAAGGGGCTTTGGGTTTGGAACAGTTGCAGGCAGGCGCCCAGGGCCGCCTTGGGGAGACAGCGGGGGGCAGAGGCCATGAGGGCTTCTCCCCCAGCTCCATTCCCACAGCGAGGGGCCTGGGAAGGATATAAGATTTATAGTGTTTGCCCCCTTCCCACCTGTCAAAGGGAATGTAGGCCAGACCGGAGGGAGCCCCAACAAAGAGCCAGGCAGGGGAGGGGATGCAATCCCCACAGCTGGTGGGGCGACCCCAGCTCCCACACCAGAAAGGCCCCCAGAGAACCCTTAGCTCAGCATTCTGTTTGTGATGCTGTTTCAGCTGCCAAATGAGATCCGCAGCTCAGCTCGGAGCTGCTGAGTGTCAGTGCTGGGAGTGGGGGTGTCCAGCAGCACACCCCTCCTTTCTCCTCACCTTCAGGATGCCCCAAGAGGCAGCTTGAAGCCTGGCCTAGCTAGAGACGTAGCTCTGAGGCAGGGGGAGGCCCAGGGTTGCATCCCCAGCATAGCAACCCACCCCCACAACCAATCAAACTGACAAAAAAAAATCTCTTCTTAAAACTGTTAAAAAATACACAGAGTGCAGTGGCGCACGGCTGTAATCCCAGTGACTCGGGAGGCAGAGGCAGGAGGATCACAAGTTCGAGACCAGAGGCAGTCTGCGTAACTTAGTGAGACCCTGTCTCAAAGAGTAAAAAAAAAAAAAAAAAAAAAAAAAAAAGGGCTGAGGGTGCAGTTCAGTGGCCCAGCCCTTGCAAAGCACCCAAGCACAAGGACCTGGGCTCAACCTCCAGTACCACAAAAAACACAAACACACACACATACACACACACACACACACACACACACACACACACACACACGCAGAGGCATTGTGTAGCCACACTCCTTGTCCAGATGAGGAGCCTGAGTGCCAGGCGCAGTTCGGTCCGAGGATGGGTCCCTAGGTATCAGAGACAGAGCCACCACCCCTTAGGCACTGGGCTTATTCAGTGCTAGCACCTGGCCCTGGGTGGGCCTGGGGGATGGGGACTGCTGGGCACAAGCTGACCTGCCACCACCCATGTGATGTGTGGCGGGGGGCTGGGCAGGTGGAGCAGCGGACACACCGACCACCCCATCCCGTGCTCCGGAGGCACCCGCAGACGGGGCCCACGCATGCATGACTCACCCCAGGGTGCCTGTGAGTGGATGGGCAGGACAGGACCCAGCCCCCAGGTGGGTCCCAGCTGGAACACCTGCCCCCTCTGACCCAGAGCACCCAGGGTGGAGGACACCGTGATGGCCCATTTGGGCATCCCTCTGCGGGTCCACGCCATCCCCAAATTCATGCAGATCCAACACTCGGCTCCGTAATACATCTAGGTCGGTTTTTATATAAAAATAACAGTTTTCCCCCATTTGTTTGCTCTAGGAAAGCATGCTGTGCTCACTGTGTGGCTTTAATACCCGGCCCCCCACCACCCCAGGTCCTGTTGGACCCAGAGCCACAGCGCAGGGCTGCTGCACAGACAGGCCGGGGCGGAGGGAAGACACAGGGCCAGGCGCGCAGGCAGGGCGCCCCAGGGGTGACGGGCGGCGTGGCAGGGGCTGGGGCGCTGGGCCCTTACCCCTCCTCCGCCGGAGCAGGCAGTGCCCTCACTGATGGAGGTAGGCGTCCAGCCAGATGTCGCCAGACTTCTTCAGAGACCTAGGAGATGGGAGTGCGAGGCAGGGGCTCAGCGTCAGGATGCGTCCCCTGTGTCCCGTGTGTCCCACACATCCCAGGAGGAAGGTGAGCAGACAGTCCCCATCCCTCTAAGTCACTGTTGCCCCGGGGGCAGCCGGCTGGGTGGAGCCGGGCAGTGAGTCAGGAGTGGAGGCCAGGCGCTCGGAACCCCGGGGGGAATCTGGGGCAGGAGTGAGGGGAGGGTGGTGGCAGGGCAAGTCCTGGTGCCAGAGCCTCAGTGGGCCGTCTCTCCTTCCCCTCGTTCTCCCTGTGGCCTCCTCCTGCTGGGTCCTGTGACCCAAAGACATCGGACATGGGACCTGCCCACCACAAGCCCAAAGTCAGGCAAAGGAGCCAGAAATAACAACTAGCTAAGAAACTCTGACCAAGTGCCATACGGGGTGAACCTAGTAGCAGGGGCTCAGAGGATCCAGAGGGAAGGATCACAAAGGAGAAGCAGAAGTCTGAACGGCAGTCGGGCCGGAAGTGTAGCCTCATGAAGGCATGGAGGAGGAAGACCCAGAGTCCAACCTCGGCTCCACAGAGCTGGCCCATCCTCTTCCCCACAGCAGCCTTGGCTCTTCTTTTTCCGCCTCTACTCTTATCCATAGTGCATGGCCAGTCAGAGCATCTTTCCAAAATGGATGTCAGAGGGTCCCTCCTCTGCGCTGTAGCTGTCCCACATAAGAGCACACTCCTGCCTCAGGGCCTTTGCACTGCTGTCCCCTCTGCCTGCAATACTCTTTTGCCAGATGTCCCAGCTCTGTGCCCTCCTCCCTGTCTCTGCTCACATCTTGGCTTCTCAATACTGCCCATCTGCCACCCTGTCAAGAACTGCATCCCCTGCCTGGCCCTCTGGGTCCCCTCACCTGCCCCCATCCTAGGTTTTTGTCATCATTATTCTGCCAAAGCACTTCTCACATCTTCTAATTGCTCATTGTCCTAACTGCTTGCTTTCTGTTTGCTCCACTAGAATGTCAGCGCCAGGCAGGCAGGGACCTTGGTCTGTCTCGCTCACGGATGCATCTGCGGGGGCCCCGTGAATTCTCCCTGTGGGACCAGGGAAGGTGGGGAGAGCATGAGCTGATCTGGACAGCCCAGCTCGTAGGGAGCGGCCCATGTGGCACAGGGCAGGTGGAGGGGGCTCACCAGCACGAGGGGTGGCTTGGGGCCCGGGGACACCACCATGCCCGAGGGGCCCGGGCGCGGCCTTACCCAATGATGTCCACCAGGGCGGTGAGAAAGGGCTTCACCTCATACTGCAGGCCATGCTTGGCGCACAGCGCCTGGACCAAGGGGGCCACCTTGCGGTAGCTGTGCCGCGGCATCGTGGGGAAGAGGCTGGGGGCGGAAACATACTGGCACCTGAAGTGGGTGGGGCCTGGCAGGAAGCCCCGCCCACTCCACACCTCCCAATCCCCTCGCCGCCTCTCCCCGGGACCTCTGGCGAATCCAGGGCGCTGGTCTTGGCCTCCCAGGAAAGTCTGGACGGGGTTCCTGGGATAGCCCGCTGGCCCATCCCCCCACACCCGTTGGGCCCCCCAGGCTGCACTCACTGGTGCTCTATCTGGAAGTTGAGGTGCCCACTGAACCAGTCCACGAAGAGCGAGGGCTCCACGTTGCAGGTGGCTGCCAGCTGCGAGAAGCAGGCCGGGCACAGGTTAAGGGAGGCTAGCTTGGAGCCCTGACCCCACAGCGTTCCTCCCAGACCTGGCGGCCCCAGCACGACCTCAGCACCCCCTCCCTCCCGCCCCAGGAAGCGCCCGCCCCCGTCTCCCACCAGCCACCTGAGAGCTGGCCCAGTCTCGGTGCTTCTCATGGCCGATCTCCTTGGGGATATGGTTCATCTGCGTGATCCACACGAACCAGTGGCTCTCTAGGACCCTGTGGGGCAGGATGGGGCTTAGGCGTTGAGTGGATGCTGGAGTGTGCCCATCCCCAGACCCCGGCCCCAGCTTCCCCTTCTGTACAATGAGGGGACTGTGCAGTTCCTCCCTCCCTGGCTAAACAGGGCACTGTCACCTGGGAGGTTAAGCCCAGAACAGCCCTGCTCAAGAAGGCGGACAAACCACAGGGCCACCCAAGAGCAAGCCAGGCTGCTTCCCTCCGACCCACCCACCCCAGGGTGCTGCCTCTGCGCCTCTTGTTTGACCCCCTGGCAGCCCAGGGAGGCGACGCCACTGCCCATTCTCCAGGGGGTGGACATGGAAGCTGAGCGGGGAGGGCTGCGGTCAGGTCCCCTGCTGCCTGTGTGTGGCCTCCCCACTCCTTGCCGCTCCGAATCTGGCCGTACCTGACAGCAACAAAGAGGAGCAGCGTCCCACGGACACCATAGAAGGGGACGTAGGACCAGAAGAAGCGCGAGTAGAAGCTGGCAGCCCAGAGCAGGTCCTGCAAGGACAGCAGAGGCAATGCTGAGTGTCCAGGGCCCTGGGAGGTGGGAGGAGGAGCTGGGGTCATCTAGCCTCTGCTTCCCTTGCCTTGGACCACCAGAAAGGCCACTGCCTCTCCGTTGGCTTCTGTTCCCTCAGCTGGGTAAAAGGACAGGGTCCCTGCTCTGCCTGGGAAGGAACTGACCATGGAGGTGACCATGGGGGGAGTGTTCATGCCGTCGCTGCCTGCGACACAGATGCCTGGCAGAGTCACCCAGTGATTCCCCTGGGAGAGCCACCCCCCCCACAGACCCCCGTGCACACACTTGTATTCCCAGGCACACACAAAGTCATGTGCACAATTGCTCCCCCCTGCGCACACACAGACTGCACCGTCGCGTGCACCTGTGTGTGTTTGTGGGTGGCTGGTGCCCAGGGTCCTGAGCAGCCCCCTGCTCACCGTCCACTGCAGGCAGACCAGCATGTACGCCAGATTCTCCACTTCGAAGTTCACCAGGGTGAGCAGCGGTGGGCCAACTGCAAGAGGGGGCGCCAGAGGGCGCGGGAGCTGGCTGTAAGGTGGCCAGTGGCGGGGAAGGGCCCCGGTCCTCTAGCAACGCCCAGGGGATGTGGGTGCTGGCCCTGGGCGCTGGGACGACCCCGCACCACCCATCAGGTCTGGTTGGGGCTCAGTTCCTTGGCAGCTGACCCTTGCCCCACTGCCCCCTGCCTCCTTCATCCACTCTGCTGGCCATCAGGGCCCAGCCTCCCATGCTTCTATCCTTGCATTCACTCTGTCCCTGTTTGTAGTAACTGCCCAGATGCTCTAGGGCTCCAGACCCCCTGATGTGAGGGCAGGAATTCTGACTGGGGCCCAGGGAGAGCTCCAGGTGGGGCTGTGAACTGTGGGACAAGGCACGGTGCTGGGAGAGTGAACGTGACTGGGTCCTGGAGGGGGCTGGGAGCCCTCAGGACCAGGGGCTGGGGGCCGACAAACAGCACATGCTCCTAGGAGCCCAGCAGACACTCACTGAGGAAGAAGTAGAGGTGCTGGTGGTTGTAGGGGAGGTATCTGCGTTTCTTCTTGCCGTACTGTGGAGACAGGCGGCGGCTGGGGAGAGCGGCTCTCCAGGCCAAGGTCAGGGGGCTGGCAGGGGCCAAGGTCAAAGGCAACTCTAGATTCCAGTAACTGGGCCCTTGGGCCCCAGCTGGCTACCAGATGGGGAGGGGTTACACAGGGGCAGGGGCTCAGCCTGGAGCTGGAATAGGAGCCACGCCCAAGGCCACCTGGGGGCTCCATGGCTCCTAGGGGGCCTTGTCTGCAGGCCTGACCTCAGGATGTCCGCATGCCTCCTCACCCACCTCAACAGAAGACTCTCCCAGGAGGAAGATGGGCGCCACTGTCACATCCGGGTCCTTATGGAAGATGTTGGGCTTGGCATGGTGCTGGAAGTGGCGGAAGTTCCACCAGTGGGCAGAGAAGCCCTGTGGGAGGAGGGTACTCAGGGCTGGGCCAGCCCGGTCCCTGCTCCGTGCCCGCACGTGGGCTCGCCCAGTGCGGCATCCCGGCTCAGCAGCTGGCTGCCCGCCTAACCCGGTCCTTACCTTCAGCTGCCCCATCACGAACTGCTGGGCCACGTGGTTCCAGCGGGACTTCCTGAAGATGGAGGCATGGCCCAGGTCGTGCTGCAGACACCAGCACTGAGCCTGGGGGAGGAGTGGGTCAGGGGCAACAGTGGCGGAGCGGGGGCCCCTGCCTGAGCCCCTCACGGCTCCCAGGGTCCACCCATTGCAAACGCTCTGCTCCAAGCCCCTGTGGAAGCCAGCTGCCTTTTCCCAGACCACAGCCAGGGGGTTAGGAGTGAGGGAGATGTTGCCAGGCTTAAGACTCAGAAAACCAGACCCCAAAGTGCAGGCATTCAAAGCAAAGTATCTCTTTGATCGATTCATCCCCTCCTCTATCTCCTGCTTCCCTTTCTCCCCCAAGGCAACAGATAGAAACTAGAATTTTCTTCCCCCGGCAAGATCTTCTCTTCCCTAAGGCTAATCATAAGGCCAAAAAAGTATTCCTGTAATTTTGTCTTTGGCCTTGCAGCTGAGCATAAAGAACTTCTCCAGCCTGTCTTATCGGACAGTAGATCGTAAGACCGTCATTTCAGAAAGCATTCTGGCCCACACCGGGGAGGAAGGAATGCCGTACAAGAGGCCAAGAAGAATCTGAGCAGACAGGACTGGCTGGGTTCCCTGGTCCAATCTGTTTCCGTTGGGTCAGACCTTCTTGTCCGAGTATATTTCTACTCCGCTATCCCTGCTTTGGGCTGGGATTTGGCTCAGTTGGTAGAGCGCTGCGCTGCAGTCTCTGAGGTCCCGAGTTCAATTCCCAGCACCGCAAAAATGGGAGAAGGACTTGGGAATCCACTCCCAAGGCAATCCCGAAACAGTCAGCCATTGAAAACCGTATGAGGGTCGCTATGAGTCGGATACCGACTCGATGGCACCTAACAACAACAACAACAACAAATCCCTGCTTTGTGGAATGTAAGTGTAAAAACGGATTGTTCAGCCTGGGTCTTTGGGCCTTCAACTTAAAGGCTCCTGGGTCCCTAAAACTACGCTCAGATCAACTTGCTAAGCTTTTCTCTTGCCAACCTGTCTTTTGTTACAGAGGTGTCTGCCATGACTCTAGGATGGGCAGGAAAGGGGTCACTCCTTTTCTTCGTCTACGCAAGTCTGTCACGGAGCTGTGACCTTCTAATTCCCTGCTCAGGACTTATTAAATCAGAAACTTCCTTAGCTCATGCAGAACAGACCTTGACCCACAGACACACCTGAGGGGTCCTCTGGCTGGTCCCTCATTCGTTCATTCATTCACTTCATTCATTGACTCATTCATTCAGCAAATCTGTTGAGCGCCCGCATGCGCTGGGCTCCATGACTGCCAGACCAAGATCACCTGAGAGATGGCCAGGATGAGGGCGGCCAGGGTGCTGGCCACCCACCCGGTGCCCAGGAGGTAGACGATGAGCCAGGCCAGCACCTCCATGGCCAGGATGTGGCCCAGCAGGAGAGCAAAGAAGGTGGGATCAGCTTCAAACAGCTTCATGTCCTTGGCTGCCTGGCGCAGGGCTCGGAAGTCCTCGATCAGCTGGGCCTGTCACAGCACAGTGGCCACACAGCTGAGGAAGCGAGGCCTCCCACTGTCCCCAAAGGCTTCCTGCCTCTCCCCGAGACCCAGCCACTCCTCCCAATGGGGGCACCCAAGAACTGTGAGCGCTCAGGGAAGGATGGGGGAGCAAGGGCACCCAGTGAGGAGCCCCTGGTTGGGAGGAAACCCGTAGACTCCAGCTTATCAACATCCTCACTGGGCCCAAAGCAGGAACGGGGCTTGGCTGGGGACCCACAGCAAGTGCCTGGCAAAGGCTCATTTCCCACAGGGCACTGGTATAGCTTCACTCACAACTGCTGCCCAGGAAGGAACGGCAGACACCGCCTCAGCCCTACATCCCCAGGACTGATGCAGAGGGAGTTGCTGCTGGCCACAGGCAAAGCCCCCCAAGCCCTGCTGTGCGCGCCCCTTACGTTCTGAGCTCCGTCCTGACTGGGCTCCTCCGGGGCCAGTTCTCCAATCAGCAGGGGCCGCAGGAACTTGCGCACAAAATTGGGATCCTGGTGGAAGGCGTGGAAGGCATCCTGAGGGAAAACAGACAGTCAGGTGGATGGACAGACAGCTGGAGGGGCACTCAGAGGCAGCTGGCAAAGACAGGGCAGAAGCGCTGTTGATGGATGGGCAGAGCAGACAGACAGATGGACAGAATGTCATCTGATTCCTCAGTGGTCACAGAAACAGAACTAGGGGTCAGCATTGCGCAGGAGCCCTTCCTGGTCCTGCCCAGGCCCTGATATCCTGCTCCACACCCCTCACCCGCCATGCCCAATCTGTTTCACTCAGCACACAGACCCTTCTCTAAATGTGCTTGAGTGTATAAAAATCTGGATTCACAGCAAGATCCCCCTGGAAGGCGGATTCCTTCCATGAAAGGGTTCCGCTCATCCAAAAAGCTTTCTGTAAGTCATAGCCTTTTCTACTGCACATAAAACAAGCTTTGTCTCACAAATGTTAGATTGACCTAGTTTTCCCAAACACACACAGTGGGTGAAATGTGGATGGGAGATTGGTAACTGAGGACCCCAGGGCCACCCAGGGGGAAAAAAAATCAGTGGAGGATCACACACACTGAGTTCTGGGAGTGTGCAAGGAAGATACTGAAATGGTTAAACTCAGTGGGGTTTTTTTGGTGGTGTTGTTGTTTTGTTTTGTTTTTTAGGTACTGGGGGAACCCAGGGCCTTGTGCCTGCATGCTCTGCAAGTGCTGGACCACTGAGCTGCACCCTCAGCCCATTATTTTTTTACTTTTTGAGACAAGGTCTTGCTAAGTTACGCAGACTGCCTCTGGTCCCAAACTTGCGATCCTCCTGCCTCCGCCTCCAGAGTCGCTGAGATTGCAGGCGTGCGCCACCACGCCCAGCAAACTCAGAGGATTTTAAAAGTAGGAGTGCAAGGTATAATTTTTTTCAAGTTTGAAAAAAAAAAAGACTAACATTCCTGTGGGCTGGGATTTAGCTCAGTTGGTAGAGCACTGCACTGCAGTCTCTAAGATCTGAGTTCAATTCCCAGCACCGCAAAAATGGGAGAAGGGCCTGGCAATCCACTCCCAAAGCAATCCTGATACAGTCGCCATTGGTAACCCTATGAGGGTTGCTATGAGTCGGATACTGACTCGATGGCACCTAACAACAACAACAACAACAACATTCCTGTGCTTGCCTGTAGGAGTCGAGGTGGGAGTGGGGTGCCTTGCAGGAGAAGGAAGATAGAAAAGAAAGAGAGGTTGGAGGAAAAGATAAAGAGAAGGATAAGGATTGGGGAAAGAGACTAGTCAGGAAGTGAGGGTCCTGGAGCGTGGGACACTTGAATGTCACAGCTGGGCTCCCTTTCTGGTTTCTGCCATGGCCTTCGTGTTGTATTTGGCCCACCAATCATTCACAGCTCTTCACCCGATTTTTAATTGCAATGTCAGAAGCTCTTGCCTCTGGCTCGGTGAGCCACAGAGGGACTGCAGAAACAGTGGCTGCGTGGTGGCGTCCCCGGGGGCCTGGCAAAGATGGCTTAGGCACTTCCCAGATGCTAAACAGAATACCTTTAGTGCCGGGCGTGGTGGCCCAAGCCTGTAATCCCAGCGGCTTGGGAGGTAGAGGGAGGAGGATTGCAAGTTCGAGACCAGAGACAGTCTGCATAACTTAGTGAGACCCTGTCTCAAAAAAAAATGTAAAGAAATGGGCTGAGGGTGCAGCTCAGTGGTCCAGCACTTGCAGAGCATGCAAGCGCGAGGCCCTTGGTTCAACCCCAGTACCGGGAAAAAAAAAAAAAAAAAAAAAAAAAAACAGAATACCTTTGAAGGCTAGTGGAAGACAGGGGATTCCTATGGTCCTCTTGCTGGGAGCCTGCCAGCTTGTGCAGGTTGAAACAGAAGTGACATTGTTGGCTGCAGTCACCCTCATGTGCCCCAGTGCTAAATACCCCGATCACTGCACTTGGTACACATGTGTCAGAATATCACACGGGGCCCATACATAGGTACGCTTCGGTGTCTATTAAAAATAAAACTAAGCTGCCGGCGCGGTGGTGCACGCCTGTAATCCCAGTGGCTCGGGAGCCAGAGCCAGGAGGATCGCAAGTTCGGGACCAGAGGCAGTCTGTGTAACTTAGTGAGACCCTGTCTCAAAAAGTAAAAAAAAATGGGCTGAGGGTGCAGGTCAGTGGTCCAGCACTTGCAGAGCATCCAAGCGCGAGGCCCTGAGTTCAGCTCCCAGTACCGCAAAAAAATAAAAATAAAATAATAAAACTGAAGACCACAACAGGCCTGGTAGCCCCCTACCGGGGGGGCACAATCCTGGGGAACGGAAGCACACAGGCCCCTAGAGCCCCCATTTTGAGGCCATGCCTGCAGGGTCTGCCCTAGGGGTCCGCCCTTTGCTGTTGCTCACTCTCCTGTGGGCTCAGGGCAGCCTGGGGGGCTGGGAGAGTGCAGCTCCCAAAATACCCCAGGCTGAGCTGGCTCCCTGGGGCTCGTAACAGGGGAGGGGGCTGCAGAAAGACAGAGCTCCTCTCCTCTGGAGGTGCACCTTGAAGGGAGGGGCAGTGAAACTGGGAGAGGAGGGGGAAAGAGGAGGCTGGGGGCCACAGGAAGGTGCCTGGGCCCTGCTCCCTGGGAAGCTGGGGCTGCTGAGGGCCAGGGAGCCAGGCAGGTAGGAAGACTGCCCGAAGGCTCTGCTGACCCCACTCAGGTGTGACCTTGAGCCAGTCCACTGCCCCCTAGGGCCTCCATATCCTGAACAAACCAAGACAGTGAGACTTCAGGGCCCTTCTGGTTCCAGGACGCTGAGCATTGACTTTACCTTTATATTATAGTAAAATACACCTGTTGTTGTTAGGTGCCATCAAGTCGGTGTCCGACTCATTGTAACCCTACGTACAACAGGTGAAACACTATTGTCAGTGCTTCTCTGCTATTCATAGGGTTTTCAATGACGGATTGTTTTTTGGGAGTGGGTTGCCAGGTCCTTCTCCCAAGCCTACAGCGCCTGGTGTTCCCAGCAGTCTCCCATCCAAGTACTAACCAGGCCCGACCCTGCTTAGCTTCCGAGACCTGACAGGATCGGAGGCCACAGGGCTACAGCTGCAGGCAAAATACACCTAAAGTAACCATTTTTAGGTACACTACTCAGTGGCATTAAGTCCATTCACGATACCGTGCAACCACCATCGCCATCCACCTCCAGAACCCTCTTTCCCCAGCTGAAACACTAAACCCCTTGAACACAAACTCCCTACTCCGTCCTTCCTCCGTCCTCAGCACCCACCATTCGACTCTCTGTCCCTATGAGTCCGACGGCTCCAGGAAGTTCATTGCAGAGGAGGCGCCATCCTTGTCCTTTCGTGGCTGGCCTCTCCCACTGGGTCCTGTGCTGTAGCACATGGCAGACGTCCTTCCCTTCTAAGGCTGAGCAAGTGTGGCCGGTGATAGGAACTCCCCCGGCCATGCACACAGCCCCGGAGCCCCCAGAGGCCCGAAAGGCAGCGCCTCACCCCCTCGCTCGCACGGTCATCCATGCACACACCCAACGCCCTCCGCAAGCAAGTCAACCTCTCAGAAATGTGTCCACGGTCACGGCCCACGTGCACAGCACACAGACACAGCCTCGCACCCCTGGCACACACTCAAGACACGCAGCAGAAAATGTGCAAACCGTGGCTCCAGGTCCAGGGTTTCCTCCTTGCTGGCCCAGCCTGCTCTCTGCCCATGTCTGCTCCCTGATGGCTCCCCTGATGCCACCTCAGTCCCCACCCCCTCAGGCCACCCCCATGGAGGCTGGCGGGGGACAAAGAGTCAGGCCTGCCCAAAGATCTTGCCATCAGGTCTCTGCCTCAGAGGGTCCAGGGGAGGTGTGAGCCCCCTTAGGGTTGAGCCCTGTGTGGTCAGGGCTCTGGCTGGTGGGAAGGGACAGACAGGTGGCAGCAAGTCCTTGACAGCAGGCTGGGCTCCTGGGGCACCATGGAGCCTGCATTCTCGTGCCGCCAAGGAGCCCCAGCCAGGCAGGCGCCTGGACCCAGATGGAAGCTGGACATCGTCACAGCAAACAGCTTTTTTCAAGACCACGGGCTGGGCTCTTGCGTCCTTCTGAGCCTCTGCTCAAGGACCCAGAGGCCAGCAGAAGCGCAGAGTCAGCGGTTAGGCCACGTCACTCAGGATCCCAACGGCTCCGTCTGACACGGGATCAGAACCCTGTCTGACTGTGCAGCTGCGTGGGGCCACCCAGCATTCACCAGGGGTGGCCATGCCTGGGCTAGAGGGGAGGCAGCGGGCCTCCTAGGTGGGTCGGTGAGGCCGGTCATCCCAAGTGGCCATGGCTGCAGGAAGCCTACGCTGGGGGTAGGGACGGGAGGGTGGTTCTCGGGCTGTACTGAATGAACCTCAAGCACGGCCAGGGTGCCCCCCACCAAGCACGGGGAAGCATCTGGGGGGGGGGTGCCAAGCCCTATGTACCCCCCACCCCACCCAGATGAGTTGAAGGTTAAATTTGAGGTCTCTCATTGGGCCTTGGGGCAGAGTTGAGAGGAAGTGCTGGAACGGAGAGGGCACGCCAGCCTAAGCACCCAGTGACACCCGCAGTGGACAAGAGCTAGGCCTCCGCAGGCCCGCAGCAGGGGGATGCGCCATTTTACCCGCATGCACTCGGGGGCCTCCAGGGTGGGGACCCCTGCCCAGGTTGTGGAGTTTATAGTGATGGATCTGGGATGGGAACCTGAGTCTGTGTTCTGGGATGTCCACGCCCCCTCGGGATAGAGCTGAAGGCCACCTCCCTGGAAGCCTTCGGTGGCCCAGCTAGCCACCAGAGTCACCGCCCTGCCCCTGCCCTACCGTGAGCTCCTCGGAGCAGCTGGCTGGGGGGCGGGGAGGGACACTCTGGAGCCAGCCCGCCAGCCCGCCTGCTCGGGATGGAACCTGAGCTGCCACTTAGGAGCCAAGGAGCCGCAGACGAGACTGCCCCCTCTCCACTCCACATTTTCTTGTCAGTAAAGCGGGAGGCATTAACGTCCATCTCACGGGCTGCCGGAGGACGGAGTCCGAGTGGGGGAAGCACTTAGAGGGGCCGGTGGCCAAGCTCTCATCTGAGCCCCCTCAGGCCTGATGTCCACGTGCTCCCGGGGCCTCCCAGGGACCAGCACCTCCCAGGGGGGCTGCTGGGGTGTGTAGGAGAGCGGACACGCAGCTGTGGCATCAAGTCCTAGATAAGCCTCTTTCCACCTCAGAATGGTGGGGGAGGGAGGTAGATCTGCTCACTGGCCAAAGAATGGAGAGTTCCAGATCAGCCAGGAACGGGTGGGGCTGCTGCCTCCTCTTCCTTGGCTGGAAAGCTCTGCCTCTCTCTCTCTCTCTCCCCCAGGTGGAGGATAAAGCAGGAACCCAAGACCTATGCTCAGAAGCTCCTTGCCATCCCCGTCCCAGTACAGTGGGGAAGCACAGTGTCTCCCTTTTCCAGATGGGGAAACTGAGGCACAAGATAAAGAAACAAAGACAAGCTGGGCGTGGTGGCGCACGTCTGTAATCCCAGCGGCTTGGGAGGCGGAGCCAGGAGGATTGCAAATTTGAGACTAGAGGAAGTCTATGTACCTTAGTGAGACCCTGTCTCAGGAAGTAAGCAAAAAAAAATAAAAGGGCTGGGGGTGCAGCTCAGTGGTCCAGCACTTGCAAAGCATGCAGGCGTGAGGCCCCGGGATCAACCCCCAGTACCACAAAAAAAAAAAAAAAAAAAAAAAGAAAGAAACAAGGACAAACCGCTCAGAATATGGCACATCCAATTCCAGTCTGTGCAGCAGCACTCAGCACATGGGCAGATGCCCCCAGGAAGCTGCCCCTGTCCCTCTAGGATCTCTGGTGTCCTGGTGAAGGGTGGGCACATGTTAGGTCCTCTTCCAGCCCAGACCCTTGCCTCACAGGGGTTACTGTTCTGGTGGCAGCCCCCGAAGCGGCCAAGCCCTCGGGTGCTTGCCCCCCTCCCCATCACTGAACTCCAGCTCTACCACCACAGCCAGACTGTTTGATTAGAACCCTAAGGTAGCCCGCCTGCAGCTGTAGCCCTGTGGCATCCAATCCCGTCAGATCGCAGAAGCTAAGCAGGGTTGGGCCTGGTTAGTACTTGGATGGGAGACCGCCTGGGAACACCAGGTGCTGTAGGCTTGGGAGAAGGACCTGGCAACCCACTCCCAAAAAACAATCTGCCATTGAAAACCCTATGAATAGCAGAAAAGCGCTGACAATAGAGTTTCGCCTGTTGTAGGTAGGGTTGCTATGAGTCAGCGTCCCACTCATGGCACCTAACAACAACAACAACAACAGCAACAACAACAAGGCAGCCCGGGTACCCTCAGGAAGGAATGGGGAGGGCTGCCCGATACCCAGAGGCCACCAGCATTCCCACCTCTGCACAATGCATTCTTGTCACTGCTAGACAATTCCAACTCCTCCTCCAGGGAAAGAGTGGGCACTGCGGCTGCTAGGAGAGGGGCCTAGGTGGGTGGGGGCCCAGCAAAAATGCCTGCTGGGGTCCAGAATGGTCACGTGTCATGGGGAGTGGCCGTTCAGCAGCAGGACTTCTAGGTATCCAGTGTGGTGGGTGGGAGGGGAGCATAGGCACTGGATCAAGACAATTGGAGCCACCCTGCCCTTATTTGGCCTCAGATCGACCCAGTCCTAGTCCTGTCCCTCCTTAGCTCCCATGCAGACATAAACCTCACCTTCCAAACCCAGGGATGAAAGCCCTGTCTTTTATCACATTATATTACTCATTTTGCAAAAATAAAAAAAATTAAAAAAAATTAAATGAGTAATATAAGTCCCATTATATTACTTATTTTTGGCCTTAGTCTCCTCATCTGTCCAATAGTCTAACAGCAGGACCCATCTCACAAGGTTGTCGGGTGAATTAAATTAGTCACTGCATTTAAAACTCTCAGAACAATATTTCATCAATAACATAGGCTGAAATTACTACGACACAGCCTCTGGTGGCAGCACTAGCCATGCCTACCTCTGATCCCAGGGCAGGTGGCTCAGAAGATCTGTTGGGCCTTGGCTCCTCCCACAGCTCTCATTGTTTCAGGCCAAAGGGCACCATGGGGTGCTTGAAACCCCTCATATTTCATCTGGAGGTATGGGCAGTGGACTCACCACACTTCTTTGTATGCAGCTTTGTTGACCACAATAACCAGGCATCCTGGAGTCCAGCACCATCCCCACAGTACACTCAAGCATTCATATCCCCATTATTCTGATAGGGAAACTGAGACCCAGAAGGGAAGAGACAACTTGCCATCATCTCTTTTAGCCTCTGCTCATCTCCTAGGAGGCTCTGCATTTGCCCTCTCCATTAGGAATCCTTTTAAATGTACATCTGATTATCTTGGCTTTCCTGCTCTACCTCCATGGCTCCCCCTCCTCTTCAGAATAAACTAAAGTCACCCAGGCTGCAATCCCCAGCAAGAAAGAAGAAGAAGAAGAAG